>WNGS01166155.1:66091-77096 GCA_020271785.1 Procambarus virginalis | reverse complement strand
AACCGCAGGAAAGGTATCAACAGCAGAACCGAGGCATCCAAAATGAGAGCAACAGTCAGCAAGAAAATAGAAGAAGGCAACACAATAGGGGCAGAGTCATCAACAGTGAAGACACAGTTGCCACCAGGGATGCCGATACAGCACAAGCCCTGAGGGAAAAACACCCACCCAGAGCTCCTCGTGACGACGGTGTTCCCCTAGTCGGTGTCACCAGAGCAGAACCCCTGTGTGTGCTCGAATCCATGGTGCATAAAGCAGCTTTATCCTTCCCACCAGGATCAGCAGGTGGGTTCACAGGACTAAGACCCAACCACATCAAACAAATGCTCAACCCTGCACTGGGAGACATTGCACAGGGCCTCCTGGTGGAACTAACAAGATTCGCCAACACATGTCTAGCTGGCAACATACCAGAGACCATACGGCCTCTCTTTTTGGCGCTACCCTCTGTGCCCTGAGGAAAAAGATGGAGGAATCAGACCGATAGCTGTGGGCAATTCACTCCGGCGTCTCGTCGCTAAGGCTGCTGCTAAAGCAGTTAGTCAGGCAGCAGCCGACATGCTGAAGCCAAAACAGCTTGGGTTTGGCATTCCCCAAGGGTGTGAGGCAGCGGCTCATGCAGCTAGAGCTTACATTGCCAACATTACGGATGAAAAAGCTCTGATAAAGCTGGACTTCAAAAATGCCTTCAATCTGGTTAGAAGGGATGCAGTACTCAATGCGGTTCATCGCCTTTTTCCTTCCCTCTACCCGTTTGTAAACTCATGCTACAGCAAGAATCTAACTCTGCTTTTTGGGGAACATGAAATCGAATCACAAGAAGGTGTCCAACAGGGTGACCCCCTTGCTCCTTTTCTTTTCTGCCTAGTCATCAAGGAAGTCACCGATAACCTGTCCAGTGAGCTCAACATTTGGTTTTTGGACGATGGTACTCTAGCCGGCTCCCCAGACGCACTCTTGGACGACATAAGAATAATTCAGGAGCAAGGAGCAAGTCTAGGCCTCACCCTGAACCCTTCCAAGTGCGAAATAACCTCCACCAACCAGCACATAATAGAGCAAATAAAGGTTGTTTTGCCTGACATTCATACAACCAACCCTGAGGACAGCACACTCCTAGGTGCTCCTCTTGGAAGGAATGCCATCGACGAGGTCCTTGGTAAGAAGATCACTGACCTGAAGAGGATGAACGAGAGGATTGAAGACATCGATGCTCATGATGCACTTTACCTCATCACCAGATGCTTGTCCCTCCCCAGGCTGACCTACTTTCTAAGATGTTCGCCATCTTTCAACAATATTAAATTAGAAGAGTACGACAGCTTGCTGAAATCAACACTAGAAAAAGCCCTCAATCTTTCCCTCAGCAACTCGCAGTGGAAACAGGCCTCCCTTCCTGTCAGACTCGGGGGCCTTGGCGTGCGCACAGCAACACAAATTGCTGTACCAGCGTTCCTGTCCTCTTCAGTGGGGTCTGACAACTTGGTGAAGGAAATCCTACCTGAGCACCTAGTTCAACAGGCAGGGGTACATGATCCCAGCTTCACAGACTGCACAACCAAATGGGTCTCTCTCGCAGGACCAGCACCCCAACCACTGCCTTCTGAAGCCCATAAGCAATCCAGCTGGGATCGCCCCATTGCCGACCAAGAAGCTGCGACTTTGCTAGAAGCTGCGACAACACCACATGACACTGCCCGACTTAGAGCAGTAGCAGCTCCCCATGCAGGTGATTTCCTATTAGCAATCCCAATGTCAGCAACCGGCACCCGTCTCACACCGCAGGCCCTCCGAATTGCCGTGGCTCTCCGTCTCGCTGCCCCAATCCACACCGAATACAGGTGTATTTGCGGCGAGGCAGAGGCCGACAGGTACGGACGGCATGGCCTTCTCTGCCAAAGGACAGGAGGATGGCATGCAAGACACGGCGAGGTCAATGACATTATTAAGAGAAGCCTTACCACAGCCGGCTGTCCAGCAGAGAGAGAGCCCCGCTACCTAATGTCCCACAACTCTAATGAGCCTGTCGGTCGCCCAGATGGAATCACGGTGAACCCCTGGAAGAATGGTAGACAGTTGGTGTGGGACTACACTTGCGTCTCAACTTTAGCCAATACCTATGTTGACTTCAGTGCTACTCAAGCAGGAGGAGCTGCCAATCACCGGGAAGCGGCCAAGTCACGTAAATACAGAGACCTTGAGCACCACTACAATTTTGTCCCCATTGCCTCAGAGACACTTGGTGCCTGGGGTAAAAGTGCTGCTAGCTTTTTGAAGGAGTTGGGGTCTAAGCTAATCGAAACAACTAGAGACCCTAGAGCTGCCAGTTTTCTTTTTCAGCGCCTCAGTGTGGCAATCCAGAGAGGAAATGCTCACTGCATCCATGGTTCCTGCCCGCCATCTGAGGAGCTGGAGGAGCTTTTCAACTTGTGACAAGCAGGCTTGTACCCTGCATGTAATCAATACTGTAACTTTTTTGTGTAATGACATTTTCAAATAAAGTTAGATAAATATACACACATACCAAAAGAATAGGGGTGGTAGGAGAAGAAAATATCAAAGTGTTCAGTGAGGATCCACAAGGTCTTCTCTGAGTACTCTTTATTTTCTTCTCCGAGGCTATGGGTCCCTACACTTGCACCAGAGGTGGTACCCCTTCTAGGTTAAAATATATATATATATATATATATATATATATATATATATATATATATATATATATATATATATATATATATATATATATATAATATATATATATATATATATATATATATATATATATATATAGATATATATATATATAGGTCCAATGCCGGTGTAAGTTTTTGTGTATTTTTGGCTTATGTGGAAGCAGTCTCTTGGATTTTTTTCCCCTTGGAAAATATAAATTCCACAGAGCAACAAAACAGTTGATGAACCCCAATTGCCTCAACGCGATAACATGGAGCTCACACACACAACAGAAATTGCACGAGCAGAGAAAAGGGAGGGTTTAAAAGCTGATTAAAAAGCCGCTCACGTGCAGACAATATTATTAAACGTCCAGACACCGGTCGCTAAACACATCCCCTGGACTTCCTCACACGCCATAAAGCACAATTAAACGTGTGAAGCCCCATTATCGGCCATGGTTGGTAATACAATTGGCAATCAAGGCAGGTGTCGCGGTGCCGTGCCGGCCAGCGCCTTGGTTAACACTAGTCAGCTCATTTCAACGCACCCGAACCCCGTTAACCGCACCTGCTTCACGTAATCGTAACTGCCGCTCACTAAACACACTTGTCAACAATATATACCCTCCCCCACCCCTCAGCTGCCCGCTAAACCAACTTCTCATTCCCTAAAACACAGCCACCCATTGTAAACACAGACACTATCGCTAAACGCACTCACTACCCAACAAGCGCACCCACTACCTGCTGAAGAGGCCATCCACCTCCCGCTAAACGCACCCGCCACACACTAACTGAAATAAACTCGTTTAGATACTAAAAAAATCAGAATGCGGTAGAAAATGCTAAAAAGTGGAGAGTAGGGGACACCAGTGGTGTATGGTGGAGGGGGGGGGAAGGGGGGGAGGAAAGGGAATGAGGGGTGAGGGGGGGGGGGTTGCATAATGTAAAGAATAGGAAAGGTGTTAGAGCGGAGAAGGGATGGGTCAATTGACTGAAATGGACGATAGGAGAGGAGTGTGGAAGTGAGGTATAGCAGCTTCTGTCCCTTCCTTGACCATTATTAGTTGTCGAGTTAATAATGATCTTGGACGGACCTAAATGGCGTCATCTGTTCTGTTTCTACTGAGGGGAGCTTCCACCCCCAAGCCAGACAACTCCCCCTCCATACACTCAGCTCCACCCTACCACTGTGGCCTGGGGTAAACACCATGCTCAAACACCAGTCCCCTGGGGCTCACAAGCCCGACACACAACTATTATTCGCCCACACGAATAATACCAACAATTGGGAACATCAACATAAAATACCACCCTTCGGCAGTGTTTTTTTATCACCCCGACACCATCTTCACCACCACCATAACTACCACCATCTACTACCGTCTACCACCATCTACCACCTCATTCTTCACAATTCTGAGACGAAGAAGGCTCTCTCTGCAAGCCTCTTGTCTTTTCATGTTTCTTACGTGATTTGCTTTTAGACTGGGGCACTGCGATGGGGCGGTGTTACGAACCTTACCTCTTGTGAAGGATAGTTTCAATTATAAATTGTTGGTGGACACAGTGGACAATGTATTATTGGAATAAATCTATTGCTGATATCTGGGGGGGGGGGCACGAGTCACCAGTAATACTCCGCCAAGAAAAGTAGTACCTTCTCAGCTGGAGATTGTTAGGAATAATGTGAACCGGAATAGCCTAACTATGTGAGGGGAAAATGGACTCTTATCAAAGAGCATGCATGGAGAATATGGTAAATAAAGTCAATAAAGGGTTTGGTTGGAAATGTAAAGAATAGAGTATTAAGGGTTAAGGGGCGATGACGCAAGAGCGGTCGGTAGACACTGTTACCTATCGTTCGCACAGCTCAAATATCGGTTACAGTATAATATTAATAATCTAGGGGGAAAGAACTGTATCTAAATATGATATACCAGTGTGCCCCGTGATATGGTACAAGAAAGAACAACAAATATACACCAGGTTGGTTGAAGTAGAGAGCCGGTCGGCCGAGCCGGTCGGCCGAATTGGGACTAAAGAAGTTGCAGTTGTAGGCTGAACAAGCTCAGAAGAAGCTGGAGACAGAGCAAGCTCAGAAGAAATTAGAAATAGAACTAGCAATGAAGAGGTTAGAAGTGGAGCAAACTCAGAAAAAAATTGAGTCAGAGACTAGGCTAGCAGAATTGGGAATTCGATCAGAAAACACTGGTGTTGTTGACTTAGGAACACCTGAGCAGTTAAAGGTTAACAAAAAATGTCAACTTTCCTCTGTTCTGTGAGACAGACTCAGACCAGTTCTTCACTCATTTTGAAAAGTTGGCACAGAGTATGGAGTGACATGAAACACAATGGGTATCTCTTCTGCAGGGTCAGTTGGTGGGAAAGGCAAAGAGAATATTTGCAGCTATGTCTTTGAGTGACAGTTTTGACTATGACAAGGTAAAGGCTGCCATCCTTACTGCATATTAACTTGATCCTGAGGCTTATAGGCAAAGGTTTAGACAACTGAGACGAGACCCAAGTCAAACTTTGGTAGAATTTGTACAAGAGATATAATATATTTAATAAATGGATAGATGCTGAAAATTTGGGATCTAGGCTCTCTTAAAAATTTAACTCTTAGTAGAAGAATTTTTATCTTGCATACCTTCTAATGTGGCTTTATATCTGGCAGAAATTACCCAGAGATATTTATGAGTTGGCTAAATTAGCAGATGAATATGAGTTGATGAATAAAGTAACTTTTAAAAATAAAATTAATTCAAATAGACAAGGTCGAACAATAAACTCGTCCATTAGATTTGGGTCCCACATGTACCTAACAGCAGTTCAAGGAAACACTTTTTCAAAGGTGCCAGGTGGTACAGGGAGTAATGTGAAACCCAAAGAGGATCACACCAGTAATAAGCCTCACCCAGAGTTGAAACAGTGTTCCTACTGCCATAGGAAGGGTCATGTTGTTAAGCGTTGTTGGTTTCTCCACCCAGAAAAGAGGCCTATGGCACTCAGTGTGTGTGGGGAGGAAAACCAAATGTGTAGCAAAAATAATGGGGAAGAAAAGCTCTTGCTATTAATCATTTTGGAGAATTTATGTCAAATAGGAAATTACAGTGTGCAAATGGTTTGTGGCATGATGATAACATTTTGAGGGATACAGGAGCATCCCAATCTTTATTATTAGAGAGTGTGTTACAATATATGCAGACTATAGAGACTGGGGGAGGTAATAATTATACAGGAAATCACTGGAGATTTCCAGAATGTACACTTGAGGGAAGTAAACCTTGAGTGTGATTTTATTAAAGGCAAAAGTTTAGTAGGTGTTAGTCCTAAATTACCAGTTCCTGGCGTTGATCTAATTGTGGGGAATGATCTTGCTGGTAATCGAGTTAAAAGAGATGACCACCCAATAATGCTAAGCCAGAGCCGATTAGGGCATGGACAGATCCTGAGGACAAGGTAATGTACCCAGCATGTGCCGTGAACCAGTCAAAATAAGAGTCTCAAATATCACAAACTCCCAGTAATGTAAGTCAGGAGAGAAAATTAGAGGTTAACAATTCAAATAGTGAAGTGGATCTTTGTGACACTTTTATGGCCAAGTTGAACAAAGCAGATGGGAACAGGATGGGGAGCACCTCCACCAAACAACAGAGGAAAAGGGTCGTTGAGAGTGTTGTCCAGTTACCACATCTGGCTCTTCAGTCTTGAGATCAAAATCAAATTTTATTTATCAGCAAAGAACTGATCTTACGTTGAGTGACTTACATAATAAGGCAGTAACTGAACTAGAGGCACAATCGGAGGCTATGACTTATTACTACAATAGAGGTATTGATGCGGAAGTGGAGACCTAAGAGCTCACCTGTCACACACTTAGGAGGTAGTTAATCAAGTTGTCCTACCGAGTGGTTATAGAGAAAAGGTACTACATGTTGCTCATGATTCACCAATAGGCGGTCATCAGGGTATTGTTAAAACATATAATAATAAAACAAGTATTTTACCTGGCCTGGATTAAAGAATGATGTCATCCAGTATTGTGTTGATTGTCCTTTATGTGTAAAAACTGGCAAAGCAGACCAGGTAATACCAAAGAACCCCTTTACAGCCATTGTGGAGACTGAGGAACCGTTTACTCATACTATAGTTGATGTAGTAGGCCCATTCCCTAGAACCACCCCCCCTCCCTGTTTAGCCAGTTGACGCCATGAGGGGGGCTTAGTGGGCGACTGCCGGAGTGTGATGCTCCTTGGGACAGTCCTCTGTCCTTTTGTGGCCTTGTGCTCCTGTTGCTGTCCTCTCGAATTGTGCTGAACGAATTTTCCTTTTCCCCTTCTGTTTCGTTTTTCTCCCCCTCTTCTCCTATCTGCTTGTCGTTCCCTGCCGACCTCTTGCTTGTTTTGGATTATTCCTTTGGACTTCTTCTATTTTGATGCCCGGGTGCTTGAGGAGGCATACTCTTGCACCCGTAGAACTGTAGTACCCAACGTCTCGAACGAGGGAAACCTTTTATTGTCAATCCCCCTTCCGTCGCTGAACCCAATCTCGACGGACTGACGGTTCTTAAGATGGCGTTTGTGGGGTGTATACTCACGACGCACCCCTAGGGGCCCCGGCATGATCAGCGATAGCTTCCTGTTGGGTGTCCTGCCTCTAATTGTGGCTCCATGGTGGGTATGGGGGCACATTCGTGAATGAATCTCTCACTCTTCGTCCATATGTCGTTGAATGTTTCTGTTGTACCCTCTCGGGCTCGTGGGGTGGGGACCAAGCCTCCGAGTCGGCCTGTCTTGGAAGACCGGGCTCTGTGGCCTCCGCTGTGTTGGGCCCCGACCTTGCTCCTCCTCTGACTCTCCTGACTTCTTCCCCAGCTCCCTCCCTCCTCTGTGGTTGGGTCGAGCCTCAAGCCCCCAGTGGTGACCACTTCGTCCCTTGGTGCGGCTAAGTCTCTCGTTGTGACTACTGCGCCTTTTGTCCCCTCTCTCTCTGGGGGTTCTCAACGCCGTCAGCGCCACGGCCGCACTCGCTCGTTTCCTTCCTGTACTGATGCGTATCAGGCCTTGTTTGGTCCTGCTTCATGGGCCAAATATTTTGATCTCCTCCCTCTTGATTCTGCGCCTCCTGATGATTTCACCCTCCATCAGCATCTCGTTGATTCCGTGGATGCGTCTGTTACCTTCAACCCCACTCGTCTCGGTACACGTGTCATTGCTGCTCCTTTTCAGGATGCAGCTTCCCGCTTGGCTGCCTTATCCTGCCTTGGCGAGATCCCTGTTAGGGTCTCTAAGAATGCTCAGTTGAATGCCAGTGTTGGCACTATTCTCCTCTCACCCCATGTTGCAACTGGTGTTCGGAATCTGCAGACTGCCACGATGACATTCGGCATATCCTTGATGCCCAAGGCCATTCTGTCCTCCAGGTAGACTCGTTTACTCGTACCCCTCGTGGTCGTCGCCGTCAACCCCCCTCGAGTTGTGAAGATCACCTCTGATGGTAGGACCCTTCCATCCTCTGTCATTCTTGCTGGTGCTAGGTGCTCTGTCCAGGAAGAATATTCCTTCTCTCGGCTTTGTAACAAGTGCTGGAGGTTTGGGCATGGTGCCTCCGCTGCTCTGGGACTGTCTGTGTCCTTTGTGTGGGGGTGAAGGTCACTCTAAGTCGGAGTGCACTTCTCCCCAAGCTCGCTGCCTCAACTGCGGTGAGGCCCATCCTACCTTCTCCCGTGCCTGTACCATTTCAAGCTTGAGGCAGCCGTCCTCTTGAAGCACCGGGAGCGTTTATCTTTTCCTGAGGCGAGGCGCCAGGTACGCCGGCTCCTGCCTTATGCTAACGTCTCTTATGCTCGCGTGTTGCGCTCTTCCTCTCCTCGTCCTTCCCACCTTACACTACCATCAGAACTCTTATCATCAACTTGTTAGGTGGTATCCTATCTCTTGGTATTACCTAATATTATCAACCTCCTCAAGTTGATTAAGTCTTACAATATAATGTTACACTACCAGCAAGAGAATGTACACATATATATACCTATAAACATGTACAAGGCAAATCAGCATATGAATGCAATAATATACATATATGTATCAGTATAAATGATCCGTGCCACTTTACGAATCAATCGATCATTCCATCAGTCTTAGAATACATATATATCTCTAGGTACTCCTGCCTACGGCTGTAACTCAAAACTTCAGTATAAACTCTTTGTGGTACAAAAATGGCAAACGATCACTCACCTCTCACTGCGTCTTTCACGCTAATGACAAACACTCTATCGCCTCCCTACAAGTGATCATTTAGAACTATTTCACTACCCTGATAACTTCAGGTTCCTCAGGGCTTAACCACCAGGATCCTCTGCCGCTCCTCCAGGCTGCTACCATGAAGTTTCCTTGAACAATTATGGTGCTTCTCTATTCCCACTAGGGTCCTCCACAGCTCTCCTGGCTGCTGCACCATAAAGTTTCCTCAAACAGCTGCTGTGCTTCACCACCTCTACAGAGGCACGTGACACTCCTCCTCACTGCTTCTCCTCACAGCTCTAGGTCCTCTCCTCTACTGCCTTGGAGTCTCACCAACTACTCCTTCTGTGCTGGCTTCGAAGTTCTCAGCAACTTCTTCCCCAAAGACAAACCTGCAACCCATTTGCACTCCAATAAAATGTTTCCCCTTTAACTCATAAACAAAATTAATCACACAATATCTTTGCCTCCAATCTCTATCTGTCTTCTACAAATAGTGAGAGTGGACTCCCCCGTTGGGGCTGGTCCATGCTCCACCTCGCCTGGCGGGCCTCACTCACTCCAGGAGGGGCCTCCGCCGTCAGGAGCCGGGCTCCCTCAGTTGCCTGCCAGCGCTCAGAGGAGATGGATGTCGCTCTGTGTTCCTCCCACTTCACTCTCTATTTTAGGCTCTCTGCCTTATCAAAACATGTTTAACTTGTAAATAAACATTGCTACTGTCGCTGGGCACACGACTAACTACAAGCAAACACTATGAACTGGCTTAAATCGGGCTTACCACAGATTATCTGGTCGAGGGCGCTCCTCCCTCTGACAGAAAGTGACCAGGGTGTTCCCACAGCCCATGAAAATGCCTCTCTTGGACTTGTAGGCCCCGCCTAACCACTTTGCATACTCCGCTTCCACTCAGGTCGCACTCCAAGCCTGTGTCAGGTTAGGTTAGGGTATGTAAGTTTCATTTCTTTTGAACTGTAACCTAGACCTGGTCCTCTCCCCCAGTTCGGTTGAGATGATCTACCTGCACCGCTGCTCTAACAAGGTGGTCCTTTATAGACTTACCTCGCCTCCAGGCGATCATGGGAGGGTTTTGTGGGAATTTTACCCAGGATGGATGTTCGCTGTACGTTTCCCTCATCCACGTCCATACTTCCTGGAGTTTTCTCTTAAGCTGTGCTGCAAGGCCGGGGAAGAAAAGGGTTGGAAGAATCCATCTCTTGTCTTCCACTTCTTGTGTTCTAGGTCTGAGTAGCTCTGCCCTTGTTTTTTCTCTGAGTTTCTCCTGGGCTGCATGTATTATTGTCTCTGGGTAGTCTCTGTTCCTGAACATATCCCATAGGTCATCAAGCTGGGGATATAGCGTCTCTTCTTTGCTGTTAATTCTCTTGAGTCTGAGTCCAAGTGAGTAGGGTAGCGACTTCTTAAGGGCTAGTGGGTGGCTCGAGTAAAATTTCAGATACGTATGAAGGTTTCGGTTTATAGTATGCCTTCGTATGCAGATTCCTGGTTAGCTGGTCTATATATACTGTTGTATCTAGGAAATTAATCGTGGAGTCACTGTGTTTGAGGGAAACTTAAGGGTCTCATGAACTGTATTTGACCATGAAAGAACCTTCTATGTGGGGGAACCGTCCTCCATTATTCCGAAGATGGTGTCTATGTAACAGATATACCTCCGGTCCGTCCTTCCTGTGGGACTTTCCTCTCGAACACTACATGCACAAATTTCAGCGATTGCCACACTACGGATGCTCCTATCGCTGTACCCTTGTTTGCCGGTATGCCCGTCCTTCAAATTGCAAAGGTGTTCTCTCATCACATGGAGGATGGCTCCTCAAGAGTTTCTTTCGAGGGGGTCCTCCATACGCCTGCTCCTCTTGAAGTTCCTGTCTGATTTTTTGTTCTGTTATCTGTAAAAACGATGCTACTACCTTTGCAGCTTCTCTCTGTGGTATGCTCGGGTAGAGCGATACCACATCCATGGAAAAAGGCGAACCCTCTCGGGCGTGGGGGCCTTTAATTTCTGCAATTTTCTTGAGGATATCCGTCGTATCTTTGATTCTTTCCGGTAGTAGCGTAGTA
>WNGS01166155.1:41362-65811 GCA_020271785.1 Procambarus virginalis | reverse complement strand
AGCTACCAAGCCTGACGCATGCAGCATGAGCTCACAGCACTGCTGTTCAGCTTGTGACCACAGCATTGCCTAAAAATGCCATAATATACTTGTTCATGCTATTATGTAGCGATAATATATTACAGAAGACCCCTGACTGTGATAAAACTGACCATGGGTTCATAATAAGAGATTATGATGATATTTAGCGCTGTGCTCCATGGAGGAAGGAGTAATGCTGTGGGAGGGAGGGTGGTGGCGTTGTTATCTGACTGTGTGTGGCCACCTTTTATTGACTGCACTCACCATACCAGCTCAGTGGTTCGTTATGGTGAAAACAAATGTAGATACTTATATATAACGTGTGTATAGAGAGTATAAACAGCAAGAGTAGGAGGTTGGGAGCCGCCATTTTTGTGAGAGAGGAGCGTCGTCTGCAGGAATTATCGTGTTGTTTACTGGTGACCACGATGGTCTTTGGGCGCCATACCAGTTTACTTGTACAAGTTTGGTGAATAAAACCGGTAGATATTTGTATATAATGTGTGTATTGTCGGGGATCTTGCTCGTTATCCTGGCAAGGTCGCCAATGTCGGGGTTTCACGGTGTTCTCGTTAGAGAAGGGTTAAAGCAACAGTAGACTGGATCTCCTTTCCAGGTGGTTGCTCCAACAATAACCCTTACTCACCGTCGTTCGGCGGGTCTTCCCTCGATCCTCTAGGCTCCACTGCTGGCCTCGGAGAGTACCCCAGTCGGTCTCACAACCGGCCTTTAAATTGCAAGATGAGTGAGGGCACAGATCGTTCCCTCAATCTGTGGCCCGCCCCGACACCGAACTCTTACACAGCCTTCAAGGTCGCCAACTGGTTTTTTAGGTGTCCAGTAACACTGCAGTGGTCAGGTGTAATTGTGGCAAGAGCAAATTCCAGTAATATAGTATCAGGCAGGTCACTCTGCTTTACTTCATTACACGGTCACAAGATAAGTGGAGGGGATGAAATCAAACACCAAAGAGTTTTGGTATTTTACTTAAAAGACAATGAGTAATATATATATGCATCAATGTATCAGGAATAATATATGACAATTGCTCCATTCACAGCATAATATTCTGGAGCGCACCGATATGGTAACATCCGGCAGCACCACGCGTCACCTGTCAGATCTCAGCTGACCGGGACCCTCGCGATCGTGGGAACAGACTAGTACTTGCTTTCTAATTCTGTCACGATCCCCGTTTATTTAACTTTTTCCAAAACACTATTCAACATTCACATGGCTTACTTATGATTTCACTGGCCTCACGATCAACATCTTATTCACAATACTCTCACAGTGGCTTTTCACCGTACCAAAAGATTACTCTATTCTTAATAATATTTACTGTGAATGCACTACTTGATCACTGAACTTTTCTTTATATCTATACTTTCTCTCACAGAGATATCACTGGCAATCACTTCACGTATATGATATTATTCAGTACACAGTCACGTCATATATAAATCAGTAATCAAATTTCAGGCATATATATATAAAATCATGAAGATCAATACACAGGCATTTATATCAATAGATCATAGAGATCAACACACAGGCATTTATATCGATAGATTATAGAGATCAACACATGGGCACTTATATCAATAGATTATAGAGATCAATCCACAGGCATTTATATCAATAGATCATAGAGATCAATCCACAGGCACTTATATCAATAGATTATAGAGATCAATCACACAGGCATTTATATCAATAAATTATAGAGATCAATCCACAGGCATTTATCAATAGATTATAGAGATCAATCCACAGGCAATTAATAATAGTCACAGTAAATTCTTTGATGAATCTTGGTGCTTGCACACACCCACACATAGATATATATGTAAACTGATACTGTGAGCGCTCTGGGCAGGCTCACCACATACTGTGCACTCTGTGACTTAGACTCAAGTGAGACTTGCTCACGACATATAAAATATCCTGACAAGAAAATATATAGCTAACTAAAGGGGAAATGGGAGGGTAACTGTAAACACCTACTTCACCTATCCTAGGATGACAGTTGGGTTGTAGCTCCTGGTCCAGGCTCTCGCCTCGTTCACCATCCAGAAACACAAGCCCACACCTTAGGATGTCGCGTCTCGCCGCTTCTGTACACAGCAGGTCCGTGCTCCTTCCTCTACAGTACGTCGCAGGGTTGAAGTCGGTCTCCTGGCCGTCAACTTTCCTCCCAACTACGGCAGCCAGCCTACGTCTCGGCGGTCGTCGCACGTTTCCCAATTAGTCCTTGTCACTGTACTCCCAGAGGAACTGCCTCTCACCACTACGAAGTCACTGTGAAGTTATCAGCCGTCCCAGACGATACTGCTTAAGCTCCACACGCACAGCACCCGACTTCAGAGCACTTGAAGCTCACTTCACTGTCAATTCCCTCGTCGTCTAGATATATCGCTAGGTATTTGGGAAGACTTCTCGACGTGCTTGCATCCAACTGTTGACTCGTAGGGTTCCACGAAGGTGGGGTTACTGTCAAACTTGACAGGATCGTCGATCACACGTTCAACCTGGTTGACAAGGCTGTCAACCCGGTTCACTCACGGTGGGTGGCCCGGCCACTAAGCTGTCTCTTATACTGGTGAACCGCCAATGACGACACACGTCGATGCCCGGCCCACTTCTTGCAACGCACCTGTCCCCTGAGCACTTGTTGCTCAATATTCTGTCAATTCCTTATCTGAGCCACATCTGGGTTGCAGGAAGACCTCACAGAGTGCGTGCCAACAACTGGAGACGCTTACATCCACCGGAGTTCGGTAAATCCGTCACTCTGACAGGACGACCGATCGCGCGTCCTACCTCTCGGACGTGTCGTGAAAGACTGATATCGCCAAGGCGTCACCGCGGCCGGACTCCCCATGCCTATGTGACGTCACTTTTCCCAAAGTTGGTTTTCATTGGCTCCCAGTGCCATGTCGCTGACGGTGACCAATCTGGCGCCACTGACGTCACACAGTTTTGGCGGGAGAACAGACTCGCCAGCGCCATATTGGCTCCCTAAAAGGGCCTATCCCACAGGCCAAAATACTACATTTTCGCAAATTTCTCGGCTCTTCGAGAATACTGTTCTCTCCCACATATGTTCAATTGATGCCTGCAATGTAGAGAACGCTCGGGAATAGTGGACATGACTCTTACAGCAGGCGTGGGAGAATTAAAGGGGGGGGAACACCGTCACAGTATATAGCGTAATAACACCACAAGCAGTATTGTTGGAGGAGAAATATTAGTGTGTCTGGCCTTGAGGGCGGCAGCCATCAGCTGACTGTGAGGTCCATCAGTGGCAGTGGCAGCCAGTGGCGGGCTGCCACTGCCTGCCACTGCCACTCAGCATACCAACTTAGTGGTTCGTTATGGTGAACACGAATGTAGATACTTATATATAGCGTCTGTATATAGTGAATAAAAGCAAAAACAGTGTTGTGGGAGGAGAATGTGGGCGAGTCAGATGACTTGAGGGAGGGCGTGAGTGGTTGGCTGGTACACGGCGGTCACTCCTCGTTACTTTTTGACTCATAATAGCAACTTAGTGGTTCGTTATGGTGAACAAAACATGCAGATACTTATATATAACCTGTGTATATAGTGTAACAACCGACAAAGTATTTGTTCACTGTTTGATGAACATAATTGAATCAACAATAAGCACACCATATTTTTGAGTACAGCGATGATTCACCCATTTCATTATATAAATATATCACACTACACACAATTGAATAATATTACAGCAAAAAAACTACGAAAAATCAATCAGAGACATTGAAATAATTAGGCAATTATCTCTTTGTGGCAACTCCGGCCTGACAGCTGGCGATCAACAGACCGCCTGGGACGCATGCTGAGTGAGCGCCTGTTTTGTGCCAGACTTCCCTGCCCTATAGCGGCCAATATATTCAACTTACGATTTTTTTATTATTTTTCCCGTGATCAGTGAACACAAATTAACAAGTTAGGAAGAAAAAATATTTTTTTTTTTGTATGCGCCTGTGGGTGTCAAATGGTATATAGCTATGCGCCATTTAAGGGTTAAATGTTGTGTTTCCTCGTGGCCGTCCTCCTTCCACCATAACCGGCGATGGGAAACTGCTCTGGCGAGGTTGCATATTGGCCATACTCGCTTAACCCATGGTCACTTGATGGAGCACCGCCCTGCTCCTTATTGTCCTAATTGCATTGTCCCTCTTACGGTCGTGCATGTCCTTCTTGAATGTCCTGACTTCCGGGACAAGCATGTGTCTTGCTTTCCGACCGCCCCTCAGGGTCACCTGTCCCTCAATAGAATTCTTGGTGACTCGGATACTTTTGATATCGTTCGCCTTATGCGTTTTTATTCTCGTATTGGCATCCTTGGTGATATTTAGCGCCCTCTGATTATTCCGCACATTTGGTGGTGCTACATAGCCTTTCCGGTTTGGTGCCTTCTTTTGATAATTACTTACTTGCCTAGAACCAAGAGTGGTAATATGCATATCATCACCATAATGTGTCAGACTACACGCTTTCCTGAGGCATTCCCTGTGAGAAATGTTACAACGAAGTGGTAGTAAGGCACATAATGAATTTTTTTATATTTTTGGTTTACCAAAAGTAATACAAACAGATAATGGAGGGCAATTTTACTTCCAAAGATTTTCAGCAGTTTTGTTGGGAGTTTGACATCCTTCATAAGACATCCACTACTTACCATCCTGAGGGCCAAGGTGCTTTGGAAAGGATGCATCAAACCCTTAAACAAATGCTGAGAACCAGTTGCATGGAAACTGGAAGAGTCTGGGATGATGGTCTTCCACTGATGCTCATGGCACTGAGGGATACTTATCAGGAGTCCCTGGGGTGTTCACCCAACTCATTAGTTTTTGGCCATGAGGTGAGAAACACACTAACCATCTTAAGAGATAAGTTGCACATATGCAGCTCCTTGGACAAACTTGCAATGTAAAAATGTGAAGTTTAGATGGTCTCAGGAATGTTAGGATGCATTTAGTAAATTAAAAGGAATGTTGTCATCTGGTCCAGTGTTAGCTACACTGGAGATCAGAACTCCTGACATTCACACCATATATAGATGCTTCGGATTGGGGTGCTGGTTCTGTACTAATGTAAGAGGATAATGATAGTATTAATTATCCGATACATTATTATTTTAAAAAGTTTACCAAATGTTAACAGAATTACTCCACAGTAGAGAAAGAGGCATTGTCATTATTACTAGCTGTTAAAAAAGTTGACATTTATGTATCAGCCAATACTGTTGAAGTGTTTACTGACCACAACCCCTTACCATTTATTGCTAGCATGAAGAATTCCAATCAGAGTATATTACGGTGGTCTTTACTGTTGCAGGAGTCATCTGGTCATCAAACATATTTCAGGAAAATTAAATGTAGTAGCAGATACACTTTCTAGATTGCCAAAACCTGGGGTCACTTAGGGCTGTACCACTGCACTGAATTGTATATATTTTTGTGTAAATGTGTTCATTAGTTGTCATATACCATAAACTGTTTATTGACAATGTTGAAATAAACGTGCAGCTGGCAGGGGGAGGGGCCAGGAGTAACTACTAATAATCTGCCAGTAGAGTTGTATCCTTCAACTGGAGATTGTTTAGGAATAATGTGTATTGGAATAGCAAAACTAAGTTAAAGAAAAATGGACTCAATCAAAAAACCTGTATGAAGAGTATGATAAATGAAGTCAATAAAGGAAATAATGTATTTACTAGCCGTCTAGAACCAGTCACTGTCGCTAACCTCTGCCAAATCGTTATCTAGCAGATTACTTCTGCTCTCATTGCCGCTGCTTTTTCTGGGTTAATTCTGTAAGGGTGCTGCTTGATGGGGTCAGCACTCCCTACATTCACCTCGTGCACCGTTCCGCGGTGTCTTCTGGGCACGTCTGTGAATAACGACTTATTCCTCTGGAGGATCTCCGCTAGTTCCTGTCGTTTGTCCTTCTCTAAATGACCCAAGCGTTCACCTATCTTGGCCAGGCTTTCCGCATTCGATATCTTCGCGCCATCGGCCCTCTCTAACTTATAGTTCTCCTCTTCTGTTCCTTCGCTGTCTCCCACACAAAGCACAGTCGTTTGCAACGGGGTTTCCATCTGTTCGTCACCCCCTAGAGGCTTATATCTGTCGTAGTACCTCTTTATCATGTTCACGTGGAAAACCTGTGACTTCCTCGGACGATCTGGCATGCGGATTACATAATTCACATCCCCTAATGCCTTCTGGATGGTATACGGTCCACAAAATCTCGACTCGTATATACTTCCTTTCACCGGCAGGAGGACTAACACCTGATCTCCTTCTTGAAATCTCCTGCCCTTCGCCTTCCTGTCGTGATATCTTACCATCTCTGCCTGGGACGTTCTCAAATTTTCCCTGGCCAAATCTCTGGCCCTAGAGAGTCGCTCTGTAAAAGTTTTCACATATCGTCCCACGTCCACTTTAGGCCTATCCACGGTGAGATTCAGCGCGCCCACTGGGCTCCTCACGGAGTGTCCGTACACCAGCTGGAATGGGGTGAATCCGAGTGATTCTACTACCGCATCCCTGATGGCGAACAACACGGATGGTAATGCCTCGTCCCAACTACTCCTTTCCTCAGCGCAGTATATCCTCAACAAGCTCTTTAGCGTCCCATGGAAACGCTCCAATGCTCCCTGCGACTGAGGGTGATACGGTGACGAGCACACTTGCTCTACCCTCCATCCTTTCACAGTTTCCCTAAACAACTTCGACTGGAAGACACTCCCCTGGTCCGTCTAGATAACCTTGGGCATTCCTACCCACGCGATGTAGTTCTGTAGTCTATCCAGAACGGCTCTCGACGTCACTCTTCTCAGGGGGATTGCTTCGGGAAAACGGGTGGCTGTGCACATTATGGTCAGTAAATATTCGTGGCCTTTTCTGGTCCTTGGCAATGGGCCTACACAGTCTATCAAGACTCTCTCAAAAGGCTCGCCAAACGCCGGTATGGGCTTTAACGGTGCCTTTGGTATAGCCGGAGCCGGCTTACCTGCACATTGGCACGCCAAACATGTCCTACAATACTTCCTTACATCCTTCCACACGTTCGGCCAGTAGAAATGCTCCTGCACCTTATTTAAGGTCTTCTTCACCCCTAAGTGCCCTGCCATATCCACGGAGTGGGCTAGTTTTAGCACTGCTTCCCTAAACTCCTGCGGCACTAACACTTGGTGCTTCTCCAACCATACCTTATCTGCACCGGCCTTGTCCGGCCGCCACTTCCTCATCAATACGTCATCGTCCAAGTAGTAATACACGGGGGACTCCGGACATGAGTTTCTCCCTTTTGCCTCCCTGATTAGATCTATAAATTCCTCTTTCTGGGCTCTAATCAGGTCCGCTCGGTTCACGCTGAACCTTTCAGGTAGGGTCATCTTTACTTCCTGTCCCCTCGAATCCTCATTCTTCCGAGCTGGATCTTCGTCGAACAGCCCAGACATGTCCATGTTGGCCTCCTCCCTTGGTGGAGTTGACACTGCCATATCACCTTCAGTGTCGACTTCGGCGGCTACCTCCGACCCTGTCACTACACAGGCCGGGTATACAATGACTTGACTGTCCTCTGCCTCATCTTCAAGGATGCTGGCTAGATCTACCTTGTCCGGTGTTCCACTTGTACCGCGGTCCTTCTGGTTCACCTCCGGCACACCTTTTACTATCAGCTCTGGCAACACCTTGGATCCACACAAGTCGTTCCCCAGGATCACTTGGACTCCTGGAACAGGTATGTTGGGGCACACTCCCAACATCACCTCCGCCGACAAATAATCTGACTTCAACTGGACAGCACACACGGGCATGTCACTCTTAGACAACAACCCATGAACCTTTATCCTCCTACTGCCAGCTAACAGTCGATCATTTCCTATCAGGCCTCTCAGAATCAAGCTCTGATTGGCTCCAGTATCCCTGAGGATACCCACCTCCACCTCGGGTTGACCTTCTATGCCGACCCAACCTTTACTAATGAACGGCCTATACCTCTCGTTCACTAAGTTCATCTTCTGTGGTTTGTCTTGGAACACATTATTATATCTACTTCGGGGGTCACACATGGCCAGGGTCACAACTCTCTTGCCCTGCCGACAATCTCGCATCATGTGACCCAATCTGTTGCACTTGTAGCATCTCATTTGGGAGAAATCTCTCCTATACGCCCCCGAGTGGCTCTGACTCTGCCCACTCATACTGGAGTTCCTCGGGCCAGACGTACTACTCGTGCTCTGTGGAGCTTCATTGAACTCTTGCCTCCACTGCAGATTTTTATTTTCCTGTTTACCTCCAGCAGGCAGACTCGGCGACTTTCCTTCCTGGGGCTTAAAATTAGCTGGTCTGCTTGTCTGTCCACCAAAACTCCTTCCTCCCCAGACTCCACTGGATCTGCCATTGCTGCGTCTCACCTCATTCTTCACTCTGTTCTCCCTCAAGCTCTTATATGCTTCCGTAATCATGTCTGCCCTATCTGCGGCATCTTTCACCTTCTTTATCCCCACTTCTTGGATCTTGAACTTTGTTTCGGGATGCATCATCTCCAAGAACTTCTCCATGACCATCAATTGCTTCAGGTCAGCGTAAGATCCAACTCCAGCAGCCTCAATCCACTTCTGGAATCGTCTTTCCAGATCCCTTGCTGTCTCAGCAAACGTACATACTCCAACTTTGATCATCTCTCTGAAGCGCTTCCTATAAGCTTCTGGGGTTAACTGAAACGAGCACAATATGCTGCTCTTTACTGTGGCATAATCCTGGCACTCTTCTAGTGACAATTGGGTATATGCCTCTCTGGCTGCACCGGTCAATCTTAACTGGACCAGCTGGGCCCATTCCTCCTGTGGCCACTCCTTGATGCTGGCCACCTTTTCAAAGTGCTCGAAAAAGCTCTCTGCCTCTTCAGGAACAAACAAGGGAATGTCCTTCTCCCTAACCCTAACATCTGGTGAGTGGGATACCTGGGTGGTGCTCTCTGGCAACCCATGTTCAATCCTTTGCTCAGCCAAGGTTCTATTCGCTTCTATTTGCATTTGTTTTGTTCTCTCTTTTTCTTTTTCGACCTGGGCTTTTTCTTTTTCGACCTCTAGTCTTGCTTTCTCCTTTTCTTTCTCCTGTTCCAACTCCAGTTCCCTTACTCTGGATTTCTCTTTTTCTACTTCCAGCCTGGTTTTCTCTTTTTCCTTCTCAGCTTCATTTTTCATCTGGAGTTCTAATTTCATCTTTTCCAACTGGAACTGTCTCTCCTCACGCTGCATCTGGAGCTCTAACTGGAATCCCTCCAAGCTCCGATTCCGGCTACTCCTGCTACTGCGGCTACTCGTATTGCTCCTACTCGATCCCTGGGATCTCACTTCATCCTGCCCATTATCCTCCTTTCCACTTTCAGCTCCTCTCTGGGCTCCTTGATCTGCCGCTTCGCTTTTGGCTCTTAACTGCCTAAGGATCTCATCCTTCATCCCAGCCACTTTAGATGCTTTCAACCTAAAGCCGCATTTTTCTGCTATTTGTTTTAACTGATCCCTCGTGCAACCTTCCAAGTCCTCAGGCTTGCCTGATTCCACAAATGCTTGCACCTTATCCATCCTGTCCTGTGAGTCTTCCCGAGAGAGAGAATATACACCTGTGGTCACACAGTGTATCTATTTCAACAAAGGAGTGTACAAATCCACTCTTGGACAGGGTGTGGGTGTGTCAGTTCACTCTCCCGGACAGGCCCCCAATTTTGTCGCGGTCGTGGTGGGTTGGTGGTGTTACTGCTGACGGACCACCCAACCCACAACTTGACAAATGCTTCTATTTCACTAGTAGATCACACTAGGCACTTCTGGCCCTTGGAGAGGGGCTCAACGTCCCACGTTTAGGGAATGCGGCTCCAACACACAGCCTCGTTGTCACGTGCACACACCCACTCGAGCCGCTGTGACTCCCCACTCTCTCCTTATGGAATATGATCTCCTCAATTCCCTTTGACTCACTAGATTTCCGTCTTACCCTGTCCACAGCTGTGGTTCCTGCTTCTCTCTCTCTCACTCTCGTTCTGTATTATTTCCTGGGAAGCCTCACTAGGACAAGGGCAAACACCAGCAAATTTGAATACATTTTCTGGACGAAGCACATACACAATACACACACATATAATAATAATAATGAATCCTATACTCTACACTATTACATTCAGGTTGCACTCCAACACCATCAGAACTCTTATCATCAACTTGTTAGGTGGTATCCTATCTCTTGGTATTACCTAATATTATCAACCTCCTCAAGTTGATTAACCCTTTAACTGCGTTGCCTCCAAATATGACACCCCCGTGGTGCGCAGGAAATAAATTCTCTGGAAAAAATTCTTTTTTCTTTTTAAAGTGTCAAAAACCCTTCCCTCGGTATGGGTACATAAAAAAAAGTCGTAATTGTACTTACTTTGGCTGCTATGGGGTCCGTAAGTTGGGGCGTGACGTCATGATTCCCCGTGCGCCCGTGCTGTAAGCTCCCGGGGCGGGTGGGGCGGTCGGGGCGGGGCGTGCGAGTTGCCGCGAATATATTTTCGTTCATTTTTTTCGCACAGTTCCAAATACATTTTATTTGTTTTTACGTACTAATCCTATGTATAGTGAACACGTACACTATATTATGGCAGTAAAACAACCGTACTGTCCGAAGACACTGTGTTACGTGCATGACACTTGTGTACACATATGCTGCACATATTTACTATGTATCATGCTAATTTATGTATACATATAATCTATTTACACACTACACACTGTCACACACTATATACATTCACCATCAACACTCAGAACACCTCGAGTGAGAGCAGCCACACCCAGCCAGTCTCCCTCACTCCAACATCTTACTCGCCAACATTGCTCCTCCCACCATACTGTTATAGTTCTTATTACACATGTTCTATATACCTATCTACATGTTTTATTTACCAGAACTATGCAAGTAAGCCGGTATTGTGTCCAAACAGTACAGTGGCCACCATACACTGCATGAAAAATCAAACAGCAGACAGCAGACGACGCTACGATTACGTCACCTCCCTCACCAAAATAGCTCCTCTCAACATTCTCCTGTTACTGTTCTTACACTATATACACACACACTATATATACCCATGTGCATATGTGTTGCCCATAGCGAACCACTAAGCTATTATGGTGAACAAAACAAGAGTGGCAGCCACACACACACAATGAGGCTACCTCAATCCTCGCCCTCCCTCCCTCACCAAACTTTCCTCCTTCCACAATACTACGCACAACGCTAATTATAACCACAATCCTGCTATTATCACAATCCTGGTCACTAATTCCTGTAAATGAATAATTGACCACACGTTTATTTTGAAAAGGAACCTAAAAAATCATTTGAAAATTCCTAGATGGACGAAATAATGCTGTGGTGCTGTGAACATCGTGAACAGCATTGAATCACTGATAATTGAACATTGTACCCAGTCATTATCACACTCAGGCTCTTCTATAACACTATCATGGCTAAATGATACAAGTTATATATATATTTTGACATTATTAGGCGATGCTGTGGTCACACGCTGAACAGCAGTGCTGTGCGCTCATGCTGCGAGCGCCAGCCTTGGTTGCTCACACACTACTGAGGCTCCCACACCCGGGAATGTGGACCACGATTTTTTTTAAAGATGGCGTCTGTTTACAAGAGCCCTGAGGAAGCTGATGTGAACCCCGTGTAGCCGCGGGAGATTTGAATGGAACGTGAAAAATACAAATACCCGGAGGCGCGTTGCGCAAACCAGACGCGAGCCTGCAGGCGCGTTGCGCAGTTAAAGGGTTAAGTCTTACAATATAATGTTACACTACCAGCAAGAGAATGTACACATATATATACCTATAAACATGTACAAGGCAAATCAGCATATGAATGCAATAATATACATATATGTATCAGTATAAATGATCCGTGCCACTTTACGAATCAATCGATCATTCCATCAGTCTTAGAATACATATATATATCTCTAGGTACTCCTGCCTACGGCTGTAACTCAAAACTTCAGTATAAACTCTTTGTGGTACAAAAATGGCAAACGATCACTCACCTCTCACTGCGTCTTTCACGCTAATGACAAACACTCTATCGCCTCCCTACAAGTGATCATTTAGAACTATTTCACTACCCTGATAACTTCAGGTTCCTCAGGGCTTAACCACCAGGATCCTCTGCCGCTCCTCCAGGCTGCTACCATGAAGTTTCCTTGAACAATTATGGTGCTTCTCTATTCCCACTAGGGTCCTCCACAGCTCTCCTGGCTGCTGCACCATAAAGTTTCCTCAAACAGCTGCTGTGCTTCACCACCTCTACAGAGGCACGTGACACTCCTCCTCACTGCTTCTCCTCACAGCTCTAGGTCCTCTCCTCCACTGCCTTGGAGTCTCACCAACTACTCCTTCTGTGCTGGCTTCGAAGTTCTCAGCAACTTCTTCCCCAAAGACAAACCTGCAACCCATTTGCACTCCAATAAAATGTTTCCCCTTTAACTCATAAACAAAATTAATCACACAATATCTTTGCCTCCAATCTCTATCTGTCTTCTACAAATAGTGAGAGTGGACTCCCCCGTTGGGGCTGGTCCATGCTCCACCTCGCCTGGCGGGCCTCACTCACTCCAGGAGGGGCCTCCGCCGTCAGGAGCCGGGCTCCCTCAGTTGCCTGCCAGCGCTCAGAGGAGATGGATGTCGCTCTGTGTTCCTCCCACTTCACTCTCTATTTTAGGCTCTCTGCCTTATCAAAACATGTTTAACTTGTAAATAAACATTGCTACTGTCGCTGGGCACACGACCAACTACAAGCAAACACTATGAACTGGCTTAAATCGGGCTTACCACAGATTATCTGGTCGAGGGCGCTCCTCCCTCTGACAGAAAGTGACCAGGGCGTTCCCACAGCCCATGAAAATGCCTCTCTTGGACTTGTAGGCCCCGCCTAACCACTCTGCATACTCCGCTTCCACTCAGGTCGCACTCCAAGCCTGTGTCAGGTTAGGTTAGGGTATGTAAGTTTCATTTCTTTTTAACTGTAACCTAGACCTGGTCCTCTCCCCCAGTTCGGTTGAGATGATCTACCTGCACCGCTGCTCTAACAAGGTGGTCCTTTATAGACTTACCTCGCCTCCAGGCGATCATGGGAGGGTTTTGTGGGAATTTTACCCAGGATGGATGTTCGCTGTACGTTTCCCTCATCCACGTCCATACTTCCTGGAGTTTTCTCTTAAGCTGTGCTGCAAGGCCGGGGAAGAAAAGGGTTGGAAGAATCCATCTCTTGTCTTCCACTTCTTGTGTTCTAGGTCTGAGTAGCTCTGCCCTTGTTTTTTCTCTGAGTTTCTCCTGGGCTGCATGTATTATTGTCTCTGGGTAGTCTCTGTTCCTGAACATATCCCATAGGTCATCAAGCTGGGGATATAGCGTCTCTTCTTTGCTGTTAATTCTCTTGAGTCTGAGTCCAAGTGAGTAGGGTAGCGACTTCTTCAGGGCTAGTGGGTGGCTCGAGTCAAATTTCAGATACGTATGAAGGTTAGTCGGTTTATAGTATGCCTTCGTATGCAGATTCCTGGTTAGCTGGTCTATATATACTGTTGTATCTAGGAAATTAATCGTGGAGTCACTGTGTTCGAGGGTAAACTTAAGGTTCTCATGAACTGTATTTGACCATGAAAAGAAACCTTCTAGGCGCGGGAAACCGTCCTCCATTATTCCGAAGATGTCGTCTATGTAACGGAAATATACCTCCGGTCCGTCCTTCCTGTGGGATCGTTTCCTCTCGAACACTACATGCACAAATATTTCAGCGATTGCCACACTACTGGATGCTCCTATCGCTGTACCCTTGGTTTGCCGGTATGCCCGTCCTTCAAATTGCAAAAGGGTGTCTCTCATCACATGGAGGATGGCCTCCTCAAGAGTTTCTTTCGAGGGGGTCCTCCATACGCCTGCGTCTTGAAGTTCCTGTCTGATTTTTGTTCTGTTATCTGTAAAAAAAGATGCTACTACCTTTGCAGCTTCTCTCTGTGGTATGCTCGGGTAGAGCGATACCACATCCATGGAAAAAAGGCGGGCCCCTCTCGGGACGGGGCCTTTAATTTCTGCAATTTTCTTGAGGATATCCGTCGTATCTTTGATTCTTTCCGGTAGTAGGCGTAGTAAGGGGTTCAGGAGAGCTGTGCAGATCCAGTCTACCGGCCTTGTTGGGGCCCGGCAGCCGCTTAGAACCGGTCTCCCTTGCCACGTTCCTGTTGTTTCTTCTAATGCTTTATGGATCTTTGGTAAAAGGTAGAGGTGGGGAATGATGGATTCAAAGGTTAGGAAGAAATCTCTCGCCCCTGCCTGCATGAGTCCTTCTTTCCTGTCCCCAGTCTTGTTTTCGAACAGCTTGAGGACTATCCTTTTACTCCTCGTTTGGGTGTTTCTAAGCGCATCATCCTGGTTGTGTATCTGTTTGTAGGCTGCAGTGTCTGCCAGGTGCCTCTTCATCTCGTTCCTGTAGTTGTCCTTTCTCCAGGCGACGACAGTACCTCCCATGTCCGCCGGCTTTATCACAATATCCGTGCGTCCTTTCAACGTTGATAGGGCGTCCCTCTCCTCCCTTGTGAGATTGCAGTTGCGTCGTCGTTCCGCACCACGCTTGAGGTCGACCTTCATTTGCTGGATTACCGGTTTAAGGCCTACTAGGTTGTAGTTTGGGCACTGGACTGGTTTGCTGGGGTGGAGGTACCTAAAAGAGAGGAAGAGTTTAGTTCTCTTAATTGCTCCCTGTGACTTACCTTGCTCCGGCCGGAGGTTGCTCCAAACTTGGTTGATACTAGTTTCCAAGTTGTTGCACAGATCCTCTATCGCATCTTCCCTCTTCTTACGCGCCGGAGGGCCTATCACGAACGTAAGTCCCTTTTCCAACAGTTTCCTCTCCTGTTCAGTAAGGGGTACCTCCGAGATAACTGTCTGTTTCAATTGTCCTCTTTTCTGCCTTAATTCCAGTCGTTTCCTGAGTTTCTCCGATCTCCACCGTTCCACCCTCTGTCTCTGTCTCTTCCTTGTTGGTCTCGGTTCGTGCTGTTCCAGCGCTTGGGTCTGTTGTTGTTCTCCTGGTTCCAATTGTTGCCTCTGCCCCTGTTTCTGTTTCTGAAAAATTATTATTATGGCCCCTATTATTATTATTACCTCCCTGTCTGTTGTCCCTGCTATTGTTGTTGTTCCAGGAGGGTAGTCTCTGCTGTTATTGCCTCTGTTGTCTCCTGGGGTGATCCTGTTGTTCTGGCCTGTGTGGTCGCCGGTCCCGTTCCTGTTACACTGGCCTCGGTTGTCTCTGGATCTGTCCCTGTTGTTCCTCGTCTGGTTTCCACCCGGTTTGTCTCGTGATGAATTTCTCCATCCTTCTCGTGACCTGTCTCTGTTATTCCTACCTTGCCTGTTGTTGTTGTTGTTCGCCGAGGTGTCCCGTTGGAAGTTCAGTCTCTTCGGGCTCTTCCTCCTGTTCGAATCTGTTCTGGGTGGGAAGGGGGGTTGTTGTGTGGCAGGCTTGCCTAGAATCGGGGACAGAGGGACATCATCGTCATCGTTCATCAGGAGTACTGAACGTAAGTGTTTTGGGGCCGCTTGTTTTTGTTGTTGCACTTGTTCTATGGCTCCTAGGCCTAGGGCTTTGTCCACTGCAGTAGTCAGGCTCTGCAGCGTACCTTCTTGAGGGTTTGAGAAGAAACTTTCATACCTGTGTGACGTCTGTCCCGAGCGCATCATCAGACTTCCATAGTATGGTCTTTCGAGGGTCCCTGGTTTCGGAGTTGTCTTTCGTCTGAAACCTTCCCATAGGGGCGTACCTATTCTTACCTGATCCCAACCTCGTATTAGGAGGCGGGCTACGATGAGTTCTATTTTGGGCATTTCTCTCGTATGCGAGGCTTTGAGAAGAAGCGTGTATGTCGCCATAGATGCTCTGGCCTGTTCCAAGTTCACTCTGTTTAGACAGCTGGCTAGACCCGGTAGAATTGGGAGACCTGCTGAAAAAAATGGGAAACAAACCTGTAGGGCAAGGTATTCAGGGACTGTGTTTAGCCTCACTGCCCGTTGAACGAACGTCAACCTGTCTTTTAAATATTCTATAGTTGTGAAGATCGGCTTTACCAGGGCTATAATTTCTAAGTCCTACTGTTGGAAAAAACTGTTAACCTCATAGAGGTCAGATCTTTCCATCATTTTGTGTACTTGGACTGTTATATCACTCTCCTGGAGGAGGTTCTCTGGATTTGGAGTGAACGGCAAGTGTTCAAGTGCTTTCGACCCTGGTCCCGTCCATACTCTCCTGTCTCTCCAGACTCCTTGGAGGGTGCCTTCAGGAAGTTGAGGTCTCTGTTTATATCTGTTTAGGATCTCGAGTATTCCATACTCCCACTCCTCTTCGGAGGTGTTAGGGAGAGAATCCTTGAGACCTTCCGTAATTGTTTCCGGGAGGGACTCGGAAACAGTTAACTCTGTCTCCACTGCAGGTCTCCTTGCTTTCGATGTCGAGGGTTGGTTTGGTGAGACCTCTCGTGTTCTCTTTGCTCGTACTGCGTCAATCTCCATTCTGGCTCTACAATTCAACGACACTTCCAACACTTTTAACACTCAAGAATGGGGGAAAGAAAACAAAGTTATAGGTTTTTTATCTTCCCTTTTCGGCTCGTGTGTGTGAGAAAAAAAGTTTGGAAAAAAGCACAAAAAGTATTTCTCTCAGTAATGGAGTCAAACTCTCACTTGCCTCCTGGGGGCAGAAGAAGAGAGTTCTACCAGAAGACTGGGCGAAAAAGCCTTTTGTGTCCCGGTATTTCGCCTTTCGATATCCCCCCTGGTTAGAGGAGAAGGAGTATCGTTAGGAGAAAATGCTACAACGGGTACAGCCGACTGTTTCGTAGGACCTTAGTCCTTTACTCTTCAGCCCGTGAAGTAGAATTGTGTGTTTGAGCCATGGGTCGACTTTTTATTTTATAGTCCAGATACAGGTGAGGAGTGAGGTACATAGATATCATTTTTCGGAACGTAAAAATTACCTAATACATAATAGCTGAATATAAAGATAGCTTCATTAAAATGCAGGGTATGATGAGTATATCTTTGGAGATGCATCGTTTGTGAGTTAATAGTTTGTCTATCTCCCATACATTGAGGTCTCATAAGAACATAAGGACATAAGAACAAAGGCAACTGCAGAAGGCCTATTGGCCCACACGAGGCAGCTCCTATTTATAACCACCCAATCCCACTCATATACATGTCCAACCCTCGCTTGAAACAATCGAGGGATCCCACCTCCACCACGTTACGCAGTAATTGGTTCCACAAATCAACAACCCTGTTACCAAACCAGTATTTACCCTAGTCTTTCCTAAATCTAAACTTATCCAATTTATACCCATTGTTTCGTGTTCTGACCTCAGGCTTGCCTGATTCCACAAATGCTTGCACCTTATCCATCCTGTCCTGTGAGTCTTCCCGAGAGAGGGAATATACACCTGTGGTCACAGTGTATCTATTTCAACAAAGGGGTGTACAAATCCACTCTTGGACAGGGTGTGGGTGTGTCAGTTCACTCTCCCGGACAGGCCCCCAATTTTGTCGCGGTCGTGGTGGGATGGTGGCGTTACTGCTGACGGACCACCCAACCCACAACTTGACAAATGCTTCTATTTCACTAGTAGATCACACTAGGCACTTCTGGCCCTTGGAGAGGGGCTCAACGTCCCACGTTTAGGGAATGTGGCTCCAACACGCAGCCTCGTTGTCACGTGCACACACCCACTCGAGCCGCTGTGACTCCCCACTCTCTCCTTATGCGATATGATCTCCTCAATTCCCTTTGACTCACTAGATTTCCGTCTTACCCTGTCCACAGCTGTGGTTCCTGGTTCTCTCTCTCTCACTCTCGTTCTGTATTATTTCCTGGGAAGCATCACTAGGACAAGGGCAAACACCAGCAAATTTGAATACATTTACTGGACGAAGCACATACACAATACACACACATATAATAATAATAATGAATCCTATACTCTACACTATTACATTCAGGTTGCACTCCAACACCATCAGAACTCTTATCATCAACTTGTTAGGTGGTATCCTATCTCTTGGTATTACCTAATATTATCAACGTCCTCAAGTTGATTAAGTCTTACAATATAATGTTACACTACCAGCAAGAGAATGTACACATATATATACCTATAAACATGTACAAGGCAAATCAGCATATGAATGCAATAATATACATATATGTATCAGTATAAATGATCCGTGCCACTTTACGAATCAATCGATCATTCTATCAGTCTTAGAATACATATATATATCTCTAGGTACTCCTGCCTACGTCTGTAACTCAAAACTTCAGTATAAACTCTTTGTGGTACAAAAATGGCAAACGATCACTCACCTCTCACTGCGTCTTTCACGCTAATGACAAACACTCTATCGCCTCCCTACAAGTGATCATTTAGAACTATTTCACTACCCTGATAACTTCAGGTTCCTCAGGGCTTAACCACCAGGATCCTCTGCCGCTCCTCCAGGCTGCTACCATGAAGTTTCCTTGAACAATTATGGTGCTTCTCTATTCCCACTAGGGTCCTCCACAGCTCTCCTGGCTGCTGCATCATAAAGTTTCCTCAAACAGCTGCTGTGCTTCACCACCTCTACAGAGGCACGTGACACTCCTCCTCACTGCTTCTCCTCACAGCTCTAGGTCCTCTCCTCCACTGCCTTGGAGTCTCACCAACTACTCCTTCTGTGCTGGCTTCGAAGTTCTCAGCAACTTCTTCCCCAAAGACAAACCTGCAACCCATTTGCACTCCAATAAAATGTTTCCCCTTTAACTCATAAACAAAATTAATCACACAATATCTTTGCCTCCAATCTCTATCTGTCTTCTACAAATAGTGAGAGTGGACTCCCCCGTTGGGGCGGGTCCATGCTCCACGTCGCCTGGCGGGCCTCACTCACTCCAGGAGGGGCCTCCGCCGTCAGGAGCCGGGCTCCCTCAGTTGCCTGCCAGCACTCAGAGGAGATGGATGTCGCTCCGTGTTCCTCCCACTTCACTCTCTATTTTAGGCTCTCTGCCTTATCAAAACATGTTTAACTTGTAAATAAACATTGCTACTGTCGCTGGGCACACGACCAACTAGAAGCAAACACTATGAACTGGCTTAAATCGGGCTTACCACAGATTATCTGGTCGAGGGCGCTCCTCCCTCTGACAGGAAGTGACCAAGGCATTCCCACAGCCCATGAAAATGCCTCTGGGTGGCTTAATACTCTCTCCTCGCCGTCCAGGACTTGAGACCGCAACGTCTCCAGCTCGATTCCACAGCTGGAACGTCTGCACCTTCTCTTCTCTTGGAGATAATATCGCTAGGGGTCTCCTTCTGACTGGAGCACAACGAAGCGCGTCCTCCCCCTACGATGTCTGGCCTCAAGTGAGGTCATCGCCCTCCCGAAACGAGCCTCACGCCTCCAGCAACTCGTCCACATCTCCTAACCAATCATTTATCTGTTTCCTTGTTCATTGCCCATAATCTCACATTGTTACTTAAATCTAACAAACTACCTTGCATCTGTGTTATCACATCCACAATTTCCTGTACCTTCCAGTTAGGTCAGGCTTGCTGAATAACTCTCAAGGGAGAGACTCGTTTCTCCTGCAGGCTGAGATCATAACACTATACACCAACCGTCTTACAATTTGAAAGCAAACACCGGCATATCCCTACTACCTGGCACATCCCTCCACCCCGGCACATCTGGAGCATAACTGAAGAGTGTTTTGGGAGTGCTTCTATTCCCTGAGCCTGGCCTGAAGCCCGGCTCAACTTATGATAACCTGGTCCAACAGGCTGTTGCTTGAACGGCCCACAGGCCCACATAACCACTACAGCCTGGTTAGTCTGGCACGTCTTGTATGAATCTGTCCAAATTCTTTGGAATACATCCACCTTTGTTCCGACAAAATTCCTAATGCTTGCTAAAAGGGTTTTGAACAGCCGTGGACCCCTGATGATAAGACAGTCCTCTCTGATTGTGCCTAATGCACCTCTATTCCTCAATGGTTCTATTTTGAATTTCCTACCATATCTTTCGCTTTAGTACGTTTTAATTCTACTGTTCATATTTGGGACCTGTCTATTCAATATCTTCCATGTATATATAATTTAACATCTTTCTCGTCTCGTTTCCAGAGAGTACATTTTGAGAGCTTTGAGAGGGTCTCAGTAATTCAGATGTTTTATCGTTTCTATGTGTGCCATATATGTTCTCGGTAGTTCCTCAAATTCAGAGATCTCTACTGCTCTGAAAAGGAGGAAAGTGAATACGGAGCATTACTCAAGATGGAACCCCCTCCTCGCTCAGCTCGTTGATGCTGTGAGTGGGGCTTAGTGGGCGGCTGCCAGAGTGTGATGCTTCTTGGGACAGTCCTCTGTCCTTTTCTAGCCTTGTGCTCCTGCTGCCGTCCTCTCCAATTGTGCTGAGCACCTTTTCCTTTTCCTTCTGTTTCGTTTTTCTCCCCCTCTTCTCCTATCTGCTTGTCGTTTCCTGCCGACCTTTTGCTTGTTTTGGTTCTTTCTTTGGACTTCTTCTATTTTGACGCACTGGTGCTTGAGGAGGCATACTCTTGCACCCGTAGAACTGTTGTACCCGACGTCTCGAGCGAGAGGAACCTTTTATTGTCAATCCCCCTTTCGTCGCTGAACCCGATCTCGACGGACTGACGGTTTTTAAGGTGGCGTTTGTGGGGCGTATACTCATGACGCACCCCTAAGGGGCCCCGCATGATCGGCAATAGCTTCCTGTTGGGTGTCCTGCCTCTAATTGTGGCTCCATGGTTGGTATGGGGGCACATTCGTGGATGAATTTCTTTCTCTTCATCTATATGTCGATAAGTGTTTCTGTTGTACCCTCTCAGGCTCGTGGCGTAGGCGACCAAGCCCCCGAGTCGGCCTGTATTGGATGACCAGGCTCTGTAGCTCCCGCTGCGTTGGGCCCCGACCTTGCTCCTCCTTTGACCATCCTGACTTCTTCCCCCAGCTCCCCTCCCTCCTCTGTGGTTGGGTCGAGCCTCCAGCCCCCAGTGGTAACCACTTCGTCCCCTTGTGCAGCTAAGTCTTTCGTTGTGACTACCGCGCCTTTTGACCCCTCTCTCTCTCTGGGGGTTCTCAACGCCGTTCACGCCCCGGCCGCACACGCTCGATTCCTTCCCATACTGACGTGTATCAGGCCTTGTTTGGTCCCACTTCATGGGCCAAATACTTTGATCTCCTCCCTCTTGATTCTGCGCCTCCTGACGATTTCTCCCTCCATCGGCATCTTGTTGATTCCGTGGATGTGTCTGTTACCTTCAACCCCACTCGTCTCGGTACACGTGTCGTTGCTGCTCCTTCTCAGGATGCAGCTTCTCACTTGGCTTCCTTATCCTGCCTTGGCGAGATCCCTGTTCGGGTCTCCAAGAACGTTCGGATGAATGCCAGTGTTGGCAATATTCTCCTCCTGCCCCATGTTGCAACTGGTGTTCGGAATCTGCAGGATTGCCACGATGATATTCGGCATATCCTTGATGCCCAAGGCCATTCTGTCCTCCAGGTTGACTCGTTTACTCGTCCCCCTCGTGGTCGTCGCCGTCAACCCCTTCGTGTTGTGAAGATCACCTTTGATGGTAGGACCCTTCCATCCTCTGTCATTCTTGCTGGTGCTAGGTGCTCTGTCCAGGAGTATATTCCTTCTCCTCGGCTTTGTAACAAGTGCTGGAGGTTTGGGCATGGTGCCCTCCGCTGCTCTGGGACTGTCTGTGTCCTTTGTGTGGGGGTGAAGGTCACTCTAAGTCGGAGTGCACTTCTCCCCAAGCTCGCTGCCTCAACTGCGGTGAGGCCCATCCTACCTTCTCCCGTGCCTGTATCCATTTCAAGCTTGAGGCAGCCGTCCTCAACTTGAAGCACCGGGAGCGTTTATCTTTTCCTGAGGCGAGGCGCCAGGTTCGCCGGCTCCCGCCTTATGCTATCGTCTCTTATGCTCGTGTGTTGCGCTCTTCCTCTCCTCGTCCTTCCCTCTTTCCTCAGACTCACAACCGTTTCCGGGCCTTGGACCCTGATACGCCCACTTGCCCCTCCTCTGTTCCTTTGAGTTCTGTCCCGAAGGGTCCCCCTCCTGGTCCTCTGTCTGGGGTTCCCCTTCTTTCTACCCAGTCTGTCGTGGCTCCTGTGTCTTCTTCCTCGTCTCCCTCCGATCCTCCTTTCCATCCTCTTCCTCCATCTACTGGCTCTCCCCGCCGCCTGCCGGTGCAGGTGGATGCCCATCGCTCTCCTAACTGCCGTCGTGTGTGCTCCCGTTCAGCTTCTCCTGTTGAAACACTGGAATCCGTTGCCCGGTACTTAGTTGCTGGGACACCGGTCTCTTTAAGTCAGAAGCTTAAGCCTGGCTCCTCTCCTTCCTCCTCCCCGGCGAGTAAGAAGGCTTCGCTTTCTTCCTCAGCCCCTACTTCTGGCTCTGTTGCTCCTTCCCCTCCCATTTCAGTGATTGCGCCCCCTGTTCCTGCTAAGGAGGTTTCTTTGGCCCCTGCTTCCCTTTCGGTTGCTGTTCTTGCTGAGGGGCGCTCCCCTGTTTCTACTCCCCCTCTTCCTGCTGCTGTCCTTGACTGCTCCTCTCCGTTGTTTCCTCCTCCTCCTCCTCCGGACCCCGCCCACCCACCTCTGGTCTGTTCTCCCGCTTCCTTCCCTCCGTCTTTGCTCAGTTTACCCATGCCCCCTAACCCTGACTTTGCTGACCCTGATCCCGACCCTGATATTCTTTAACGTGCTGTGTTGCTCTTTCGCCTTTGTTTCTTCCTTGTTCTCTGTTGTTGTCCTTTCTCTTCTCATCGATGTCTCTTCTTCAATGGAACGTTCGAGGTTATTACGCCGATTTCCTCGAACTCCAACTTCTGATTTCGCGGTTTTCGCCCCTTTGTGTCTGTCTCCAGGAGCCGATGCTTGGTGCTCGTCCTGGTCGTTTTCGTGGCTATTCATTTCTCTCCCCCCACCCAGCCGTTGCTGGGGCTCCTAATTCTTTTGCTCTCTTGATTCACGCTGATGTTCTCTTTGTTCCTTTACTTTTTCCTTTTCCTCTCCATTGTTCTGCTGTTCGTATCTTTGTAGGGAAATGGTACACAGTTTGTTCCATTTATCTCCCTCCGAGTGTCCCGCTTTCTTTTCCTGATTTGAAACACCTCTTGGACTCCTTGCCGGAGCCTGTGCTCCTGCTGGGTGACTTCAATTGTCGTCATTCTCTTTGGGGTGATGTTCTGACGAATTCCCGGGGTCGCTTTCCTGAGCTGTTTCTCCTCTCTTCTTCCCTGTCTCTTCTGAATTCTGGTGGGCCCACTCATTTGGACTCTCGGACTCGCACCCTTTCCTGTCTTGATCTTTCTCTCTGCTCTTCTTCTCTTTACTTAGATTTCACGCGGCAGGGTCTTGATGACTTCCATGGCAGTGATCATTTCCCTATCCTTGTTTCCTTTTTCTCGTTTCGCCCTTCCCTCTCTTTTCCTAGGTGGCAGTTTGCTAAAGCGGACTGGAACCTATTTACCATCAGTGCTGCTCTCTCTGACCTCTCCCTTCTGCCTCTCCCTCGCGCTCTCCTCCTTTTTCATTACACTGTCTTCGACGCTGCCCTCCACTCTATTCCTCGCTCTTCCTCTTGGGGTCCACGGAAGTGCGTTCCCCTGGTGGAATGCGGACTGTGCCGCCGTTGGCAGACGACCGATTCTTTTCTTTTCTTTCGGAAAGCGAGTGCGGTGGCCCATAGGGCCATCCGTACGGCTAAACATGAATGTTGGGTTTCTCATGTCTCCACAATTACGTCCGAAACTCCCCTCCCACAGATCTGGAAGCGTATCCGCAAGATAGCGGGTAAGTTCGTTCCCGATGTTTCCCCGGTCCTTCACCTCCGTGGTACTCTTGTGGCGGACCCGTTGCAGGTCGCTACCAAACTGGGTTCTCACTTTTCTTCTGTTAGCTCTGGTCTTCATCTTCCCCAATCTTTCCTTCTTCATAAACCTATCCTTGAGTCCCTATCCTTCACAACCAGGTCTCTGGGAACTTCCCCTAAGGACTTTCGCCTATTGCCCTCGCAAGTTGCGTCTGCAAACTCTTTGAACGTATGGTTAACGTTTGTCTGCTGTGGTTCCTGGAACACCATCACCTCCTCTCCCCTTCTCAATTTGGTTTCGCAAATGCCGCAGCACTACAGATGTCCTGGTGAACTTGGGTCTATATTCGTACTGCTTTTGCTGCGAGGACCTCCGTTGTTGCCGTCCTTTTTGACCTGGAAAAGGCTTACG
>WNGS01166155.1:20239-31149 GCA_020271785.1 Procambarus virginalis | reverse complement strand
GCCTTTGTTTCTTCCTTGTTCTCTGTTGTGTCCTTTCTCTCTCGTCGATGTCTATTCTTCAATGGAACGTTCGAGGTATTACGCCAATTTCCTCGAACTCCAACTTCTGATTTCGCGGTTTCGCCCCTTTGTGTCTGTCTCCGGAGCCGATGCTTGGTGCTCGTCCTGGTCGTTTTCGTGGCTATTCCTTTCTCTCCCCCCCCCAGCCGTTGCTGGGGCTCCATAATTCTTCTGCTCTCTTGATTCGCGCTGATGTTCCCTTTGTTCCTTACTTTTTCCTTCGCCTCTCCATTGTTCTGCTGCTCGTATCTTTGTGGGGAAATGGTACACAGTTTGTTCCATTTATCTCCCCCGAGTGTCCCGCTTTCTCTTCCTGATTTGAAACACCTCTTGGACTCCTTGCCGGAGCCTGTGCTCTGCTGGGTGACTTCAATTGTCGTCATTCTCTTTGGGGTGATGTTCTGACGAATACCCGAGGTCGCCTTCTTGAGCCGTTTCTCCTCTCTTCTTCCCTGTCTCTTCTGAATTCTGGTGAGCCCACTCATTTGGACTCTCGGACTCGCACCTTTCCTGTCTTGATCTTTCTCTCTGCTCTTCTTCTCTTTACTTAGATTTCACGTGGCAGGTTCTTGATGACCTCCATGGCAGTGATCATTTCCCTATCCTTGTTTCCTTTTCTCTTTTCGCCCTTCCCTCTCTTTCCTAGGTGGCAGTTTGCTAAAGCGGACTGGAACCTATTTACCCTCAGTGCTGCTCTCTCTGACCTCTCCCTTCTGCCTCTCCCTCGCGCTCTCCTCCTTTTTCATGACACTGTCTTCGACGCTGCCCTCCGCTCTATTCCTCGCTCTTCCTCTCGGGGTCCACGGAAGTGCGTTCCCTGTGGAATGCGGACTGTGCCGCCGTTGGCAGACGACCGATTCTTTTCTTTCTTTCAGAAAGCGAGTGCGGTGGCCCGTAGGGCCATCCGTACGGCTAAACGTGAATGTTGGGTTCTATGTCTCCACAATTACGTCCGAAACTCCCCTGCCACAGATCTGGAAGCGTATCCGCAAGATAGCGGGTAAGTTCGTTCCCGATGTTTCCCCGGTCCTTCACCTCCATGGTACTCTTGTGGCGGACCCGTTGCAGGTCGCTACCGAACTGGGTTCCCACTTTTCTTCTGTTAGCTCTGGTCTTCATCTTCCCCAATCTTTCCTTCTTCGTAAACCTGTCCTTGAGTCTCGTCCTTTAGATTTCTGCACTCGTCTTCGACTTTCCTATAACGATCCCTTCTCTCTCTCTGAACTTCGTTCTGCCCTGGCCCTCTGCGGTTCTACGGCGGCGGGCTCCGATGGTATTCATTATGAGATGCTTTGCCATCTCCCTCCGTGCACGTCTCAGTATTTACTGAGTCTGTATAATCGGATCTGGGAGTCGTCGTCAGTCCCTGAGGACTGGCTCGATGCCGTTGTCCTCCCTGTTCGCAAACCAGGGTCTCTGGGAACTTCCCCTAAGGACTTTCGCCCTATTGCCCTCACAAGTTGTGTCTGCAAACTCTTTGAACGTATGGTTAACGTTCGTCTGATGTGGTTCCTGGAACACCATCACCTCCTCTCCCCTTCTCAATTTGGTTTCCGCAAGTGCCGCAGCACGACAGATGTCCTGGTGAACTTGGAGGTCTATATTCGTACTGCTTTTGCTGCGAGGACCTCCGTTGTTGCCGTCCTTTTTGACCTGGAAAAGGCTTACGACACCACTTGGCGATATCATATTCTATCCCAGCTTCATTCTTTTGGCCTTCGTGGTCATCTCCCTCTCTTTCTCCTCAGCTTCCTCTCTCGTCGTTCCTTTTGGGTGTGCCTTGGTACCGCTCTCTCTGCCTCTTTTCAGCAATACGAAGGTGTGCCCCAGGGTAGTGTTCTGAGCACTACTCTTTTTCTGGTTGCCCTCAATGGTCTTCTTTCCTCTCTTCCTTCAGGTGTCTTCTCCGCTCTCTATGTTGATGATCTTACCCTTTGCTGTCAGGGTGATGATTCGCCTCTCCTTCAGGCCGGCTTCAACTTGCGATTGATGCCGTGTCGTCTTGGGCGACCAATCATGGCTTCAAGTTCTCTACTTCTAAGACTTGTGCCATGTCTTTTACTCGGAAACGGGTCGTTCTTCGTCCCTCTTTGTCACTTTATGGTCATCCCCTTGAGTACAAAGATTCCGCGAAGCTTTTGGGGTTATTCCTTGACACTCGTTTGTCTTGGTCTCCCCATATCTCTTACCTCCGTGTTGAGTGCTCTAAGGCCCTTACCCTCCTTCGAGTATTGTTCCATACTTCTTGGGGAGCGGATAGGCGCACTCTCCATGCTTTGCATTCCTCTCTCGTCCTTTCTAAGCTCGATTATGGTTGCCCTGCTTACTCTTCTGCTTCTCCTTCTACTCTTCGCCCTCTTGATGCTTTGCACCATACTGGGCTGCGCCTCAGTTCTGGTGCCTTTCGTTCGACTCCCATCCTTAGCTTGTATGTTGACACTGGCTTCCTGTCTCTCCAGGACTGCCGTGATCGCTACTGTCTTCGCTATCTTGCGCGGTCCTTACAACATCCTTCCTCTCGCCTCTGTCGTGCTTTAACTTTTACCCCTCCTGCGGTTCCTGTTCCTCTTCACCACCTCCCTCTTTCTGTCCGGTTATCTCGCTTACAGGATTCTCTTTTCGTTCGTGTTTTTAATGTTTCTCCTCGTGTTGTTCCTTCTTTGCCCCCGTGGAGAGTCCCCTTTCCACAGTTTTGTACATCCTTGAACTGCGTCACTAAAGCTTTTACCCCTCCTATGGTTCTAAAACGCCTTTTCCTTGAGCACTTTTCTTCTCACTCCCGCTCCGTTTCTGTCTTCACCGATGGGTCTAAGTCTGCGGACGGTGTTGGCTACTCTGTTGTTTTTCCTGATCGCACTTATATGTGTCGCTTACCTCCGGAGACTAGCATCTTTACAGCGGAGCTTTATGCTATTCTCTATGCTCTTCGTCTCCTGCTTTCTCGTTGTCAGTCTTCCTTTGTGGTTGTTGTTGACTCTCGTAGTGCCCTCATGGCTCTCGGGTCCTTTAATCCGGTTCATCCAGTAGTTGTCGAGATCCAGCATTGGCTGTTTCTTGTTCACAGTAAGTTTAAGTCGGTTGAGTTTTGTTGGGTTCCCAGCCATATTGGTGTGTCTTTAAATGAGCGTGCGGATGCTGCCGCCAAGGAACCTGTCCGCTCTTGTCCCGTCTCTCGTAAAGGTATTCCATATTCCGACTTTTACCCGGTTATCCATTCCTCCATCCTTACCCATTGGCAGGCTTCTTGGTCGTCTGTTACTGGTAACAAACTCCGTACTCTTAAATGTTTTGTTTCCTCATGGCCATCCTCCTACCACAGTAACCGGCGGTGGGAAACTGCTCTGGCGAGGTTGCGTATTGGCCATACTCGCTTAACCCATGGTCACTTGATATAGCACCGCCCTGCTCCTTATTGTCCTAATTGCATTGTCTCTCTTACGGTCGTGCATGTCCTTCTTGAATGTCCTGACTTCCGGGACGAGCGTGTGTCTTGCTTTCCGACCGCCCCTCGCGGTCACTTGTCCCTCAATAGAATTCTTGGTGACTCGGATACTTTTGATATCGTTCGCCTTATGCGTTTTTGTTCTCGTATTGGCATCCTTGGTGATATTTAGCGCCCTCTGATTATTCCGCACATTTGATGGTGCTACATAGCCTTCCCAGTTTGGTGCCTTCTTTTGATAATTACTTACTGACTTACTCAAGATGGGACAGCACCAGTGATTTAAATAGTGCTAGCATTGCTGTGGTATTCCTGGATTTGAACGTTCTCCTAATCCATGCAATCATTTTCCTACCCACCTCTATATTTGTTCGGTTACGTTCACTATATGACAGGTCGTCATGCGTCATAATTCCCAGATCTTTTACATGTTGCTTTCCTTCTATGAGTAGGTATGATTGTGTCCTGTACCCTGGGTTTCATTTAACCTTTGAACTGTGCACATTATATATATACAATCTGAGAAACTGTCACCAAACTGCGCACATTGTATAGATACGATTATGGGTGCCGCACACGATTTGAATCCCCCTTTGCTATAAATATTGAAAAAATGGGAATAAATACACTATAACAGAAAACGGACTTATTAAGAGAAGATGAAGACAGGGTGACGTCATTGACCATTAGCGATGTCTGTGCATGGGTCACTGGGGCAACGAAAACGGGTATGCCAAGTCGGCGCCGTTGAATCTCACCGGGGCAACTAAAAAAGAGTACGCCGACGCGCTGCAGTCAAGTCTCACCGGGGCAACTATAAAAAGAGTACGCCGACGCGCTGCAGTCAAATCTCACCGGGGCAACGAAAAAAGAGTACGCCGACGCGCTGCAGTCAAATCTCACCGGGGCAACGAAAAAAGAGTACGACTACGCGCTGCCGTCAAATCTCACCGGGGCAACGAAAAAAGAGTACGCCGACGCGCTGCAGTCAAATCTCACCGGGGCAACGAAAAAAGAGTACGACTATGCGCTGCCGTCTGAAAAAGCAAAACGGCAGAGCATAGTCGTACTTTATACTACTACTTTATACTACTACTATACAAAGATTTAGGAAAAAGACCTGGGTAAATACTGGATTGGTAACAGGGGTGAACTCATTTTCTTATGTTGATATGAAATCTTAGAGAATGGGAAACAGTATGGCAATACCTTATTGAGAAAAAACGAGCATATAATGGTTAGCACTATTGCACATTAGGCTGGACAGAAGACAGCATTTGAATCCCCCTTTGCTATAAATATTGAAAAAATGGGAATAAATACACTATAACAGAAAACGGACTTATTAAGGGAAGATGAAGACAGGGTGACGTCATTGACCATTAGCGATGTCTGTGCATGGGTCACTGGGGCAACGAAAACGGGTATGCCAAGTCGGCGCCGTTGAATCTCACTGGGGCAACGAAAAACGGGTATGCCAAGTCGACGCCGTTGAATCTCACTGGGGCAACGAAAAAAGAGTACGCCGATGCGCTGCAGTCAAATCTCACCGGGGCAACGAAAAAAGAGTACGACTACGCGCTGCCGTCAAATCTCACCGGGGCAACGAAAAAAGAGTACGACTACGCGCTGCCGTCAAATCTCACCGGGGCAACGAAAAAAGAGTATGACTACGCGCTGCCGTCAAATCTCACCGGGGCAACGAAAAAAGAGTACGACTACGCGCTGCCGTCAAATCTCACCGGGGCAACGAAAAAAGAGTACGACTATGCTCTGCCGTCGGAAAAAGCAAAACGGCAGCGCATAGTCGTACTTTATACTACTACTAGTAGTATACTAGTATACTACTACTAGTAGTATAAACCAGGACAAGTACCGGCCGTTTTGCTTTTTTCGACGGCCGGTACTTGTCCTCATGTTTTTTCGTTACCCCAATGAGATTTAACGGCCGGTACTTGTCCTCATGTTTTTTCGTTACCCCAATGAGATTTGACGGCTGGTACTTGGCGCACCCGTTTTTAGTTGCCCCAATGAGATTTGACGGCCGGTACTTGTCCTCATGTTTTTTCGTTGCCCCAATGAGATTTGACGGCCGGTACTTGTCCTCATGTTTTTTCGTTGCCCCAATGAGATAAGATTGACAAAGCTTAAATTACATTCTCTAGAAAGGCGAAGAAATGGATGAGACATGATAGAGCTGCGAATGATTGGACATGATAAACTGGGATATTCATAGCCTATGAAAATTATCAACACTGGACAGAACATGAAATAATGGGCATAAATTGCAATGAGTTTTAGATTTAGGAAAAGACCTGGGTAAATACTGGATTGGTAACAGGGGTACAACTCATTTTCTTATGTCAATATGAAATCTTAGCTATAAAATGATCTTAGACAATGGGAAACAGTACAGTAATACCTTATTGAGAAAAAACGAGCATATAATGGTTAGCGCTATTGCACATTAGGCTTGACAGAAGACAGCATTTGAATCCCCCTTTGCTATAAATATTGAAAAAATGGGAATAAATACACTATAACAGAAAACGGACTTAAAACAGGGGAGATGAAGACGGGGTGACCATTAGCAATGCCTGTGCGGGGTCGCTGAGGAAACGAAAAATGATGGGGCCAGGAGCCGGCCTTTTAATCCCCAGGTAAGTTGATGATGTCATTGACCATTAGCAATGCCCGTGCATGGGTTAGCTGGGTAACGAAAAATACACCGGACAAGTACCGGCCGTCAAATCTCATTGGGGCAACGAAAAAACATGAGGACAAGTACCGGCTGTCAAATCTCATTGGGGCACCGAAAAAACATGAGGACAAGTACCGGCCGTTAAATCTCATTGGGGCAACGAAAAAACATGAGGACAAGTACCGGCTGTCAAATCTCATTGGGGCACCGAAAAAACATGAGGACAAGTACCGGCTGTCAAATCACATTGGGACAACGAAAAAACATGAGGACAAGTACCGGCTGTCAAATCTCATTGGGGCACCGAAAAAACATGAGGACAAGTACCGGCTGTCAAATCTCATTGGGGCAACGAAAAAACATGAGGACAAGTACCGGCTGTCAAATCTCATTGGGACAACGAAAAAACATGAGGACAAGTACCGGCTGTCAAATCTCATTGGGGCAACGAAAAAACATGAGTACAAGTACCGGCTGACAAGTACCGACCGTCAAATCTCATTGGGGCAACGAAAAAACATGCGGACAAGTACCGGCTTGGGAAAAAAGCAAAATAGCCGGTACTTGTCCTGTTTTATACTACTACAACAGTAGGCCAGATCGCTGCAGTCAAATCTCACCGGGGCAACGAAAAAACAGTAGGCCAGATCGCTGCAGTCAAATCTCACCGGGGCAACTAAAAAACAGTAGGCCAATCGCTGCAGTCAAATCTCACCGGGGCAACTAAAAAACAGTAGGCCAATTCGCTGCAGTCAAATCTCACCGGGGTAACGAAAAAACAGTAGGCCAATTTGCTGCAGTCAAATCTCACTGGGGCAACGAAAAAACAGATACTGTAAACAATGCTGCTAAAATATATTCGCGGCAACTGGAGCTGCTTGAAGACGCCGCCCGCTGCTCCAGTGACGCCGCACCACGCATGACCAGCCAACATCTGTGATGTCATCGCCCAACTTCTCAGCTCATTTACCTTATTGGCAAGTAAAATTGGTTATTAGTTTTTTTTTACCATGCTCAGAGAACACAAATGAACATTTTTATCAGACGAAAAAAAGTTTGATTTTTTTTGGCACTTGGCGATGTTGAGGCCATTTGTCCCATAGCAGCTTAAGGGTTAACTTCCTCGTTTACACCATATCTCAGAACCTGGAACTTATCACTGTTAATCATAATGTTATTTTAAGTTGCCCAATCGAATACTTGATTTATATCTGCCTGTTGTTTTTCAATTTCTTCTACAGTGGCAATTTCCATGCTGACTTTTGTATCATCTGCAAAGGATGACATGAAGCTGTGACCAGTATTTTTTGTCAATATCCCAGATACAAATGGGAAGTAACAGTGCTGCAAGGACTGTGCCCTGGTGTACAGAGCTTTTCACTGCTCTTGGGCTTGATCTTATTTGATTGACCATCACTCTCTACATTGTGTTTGACAGAAAGTTTAAAATGCAATACCCCCACTTTACCCGTTTTTCTTATTGAGCTCATTTTATGGCCTATCATTCCATGGTCCTATATGTCGTATGCCTTTACAATATCTATATATTCTACAATATCTGTGTATTCAACATCTGCATTTTGCCTTTCCTCTAAGGCTTCTGGGATTCTGTCATGGTAGTTGAGTAACTATGACAGACAGGATCTTTTCGCTCTGAATCCATCTTGTCCTAGGTTGTGAAGTTCATTATTTTTCATAAAATTGGAAATTTTATTCTTAATCACTCCTTCAAAAACTTTGATGTGTGATGTTAGTGCAACTGGGATATAATTTTTGTCAAAGCTTTTCTACCTCTCTTGTGCAGAGAAGCTATGTCTACTGATTTAAGTGCTGCTGGTATCTCCCCAGTATCCAGGGTCGTTCACCATATTACACTGAGTTACTACTGGTATTTTACATTTCTTTATGAAAATTGAATTCCATGAGTCAGGACATGGGGCTGAGGGCATATTGTCAATTTCTCTTTCAAAGTTTTCTGAGTTCTTGTTAATATCGGTTATATTATCTGCATCTTGGAAGTCATTTATAAAGAAACTATCCAGATCCTCAACTTTCATGTTGTGTATGGGGGTCCTAAATATAGCCTCATACTGGCCTTTCAGAATTTCAAAAATATCTTTGTTGTCCTCTTTGTATGAACCTTCATTTGTAAGTAAAGGTCCAATACTGTTGGAGGGGATATTTTATTTATTTATCTCTTGAATAAATTATCCCAATAGGATTCCCTGTGATCCCTCCCCCCCAAGGAGAGGCATGGCCCCCAACAGGACCCCTCTGGGGCCCCCGTGTGTTGCATGATAACACCGCAGGAAGATGTGTGTCTTGCCATCGCTTGTGTTGCAGTGAGTTATATGAAGGGTGACAGGGACGCTGGTTTAAATTCCTCTGAGAATTTTGTAGGTAGTAATTATATCTCCCCTTACTCTTGTGTCTTCGAGAGTCGTGAGGTACATTCCCGCAGCCTTTCTTCGTAACTCATGCCTCTTAGTTCTGGGACTAACTTAGTTGCATATCTCTGAACTTTTTCAAGCGTCGCCTTGTGCTTGACAAGGTACGGGCTTCATGCTGGGGCCGAATACTCCAGGATTGGTCTGACAAATGTGGTATACAAGGTTCTGAATAATTAATTACACAGGTTCCCGAAAGCAGTTCTGATGTTAGCCAGCCTCGCAAACGCCGCCGATGTATTCTTTTGATGTGGGTTTTAGGAAACAGGTTTGGTGTGATATCAACTCCTAGATTCTTCTCTCTGTCCGTTTCATGAAGGACTTCATCTCCAATTCTGTATCCTGCATCTGGCCTCCTGTTTCCACTGCCTAGTTTCATTACCTTACATTTACTCGGGTTGAACTTTAGTAGACATTTGTTGGACCGTGCACTCAGTCTGTCTAGGTCATCTTGCGGCCTCATACTGTCTTACTCCGTCTTAATCCTCCTCATAATTTTTGCATCATCAGCAAACAATGAGAGGAATGATTATATACCATTGGAAGATCATTTACATATATAAGAAATATGGGTCCAAGGACTTAACTCTTCGGGACCCCACTGGTGACGTCTCGCCAATCTGAGACCTTACCACTCACAGTGACTCGCTGTCTTCTGTTACTTAGGTACTCCCTTATCCAATGGCGTACCTTCCCTTTCACTCCTGTCTGCATCTCCAGCTTCGCACTAGTCTCTGGTGTGGCACTGTGTCAAAGGCTTTCTGGCAATCCAAAATATGCAGTCTACCCACCCTCACTTTCTTCTCTGATTTTTTGTTGCCTGATCGTAGAGTTCAATAATCCTGTGAGGCATGACTTGCCATCCCTGAAATCATGTTGATGTTGTGTCACAAAGTTCCTTCGCTCTAGATGTTCCACCAGCTTTTTTCGCATAATTTTCTCTATGAGCTTGCATGGTATGCAAGTTAGGGACACTGGCGTGTATTTCAGTACCTCCAATCAATCCCTTTTCTTGTATATCGGGACTACGTTTGCCGTCTCCAAGTTTTTGTTCATACACTGTTGTTTTTAGTTGCCACCTCCAGTGTTAGCTCTCCACGTTTCCTCTCTCCATGTGGTTCCTTGTTCTCCCAGTCTATCCTTCCATGATTGAAGTCCGAACATGATGAGCAGATGGGATCGATTTCTACAGGCAGCAGAGGCGCCATTAATATGTTGTTAATAGCCATATTTCTTCTGTCATACTTTTGCCTGGGTCTTCTGTCATTAGGTGGAGGATTATATATCACTGTTACTACTACTCTTGGTTCTTCATTCGTTATGGTGCCTGTTATGTAGTCTCTAACCCTTCTAAGCCTGGGATAACCATCTCCTTGAAACCCATTCCTTTCTCATGAGTAGGGCCACTCTGCCTTCTCCACTACCCTCCCTCTCTTTCCTTATTACAGTGTAATCCTGGGGAACACCGCATTCGTTAGATTCTGAGAGTTTTGTTTCCATGAGTCCAATTACATCTAGGTTTACTTCTTGGCTCTTTCCCTAAGTTCACTCACCTGTTTGTAATCCCGTCTATGTTCGTGTACATCACCTTGAAACTGACTCTCTTCTGTCCCTTCTCAGATCCTTTTGCTTCCCCTGAAGCAGTGAAAAATGGAGGGACTGGGATGGGAGGCCTATGAAGGGGACCTGGGGATCTGGTTTGTGCGGGGGCTGGGAGGATCTGGTACGGGGAGGGTGGTGTAGGGGGTGGGAGGCGGGGGAGGCTTGGGGGGTGGGGATTCGGGGGAGGCTTGGGGGAGGTGGGTGAGAGGGGGAAGGCTTGGGGGCGTGGGTGAGAGGGGAAGGCTTTGGGGAGTGTGGAGAAGGGGAGGCTTGTGGGGTGTGTGAGGAGGGGGGTTTGGAGGGATGTGGGGAAATGGGGGCTTGGTGATGTATACAGGGAGGAGGGCTTGGGGTGAGGTTGAGGGAAAGGGAGTGCTGAGGGGTTGAGGAAGAAAGTGAGGGCTTAGGAGATGGGGGGAGCAGGAAGGGTTTAGGAGAGTGGGGAAGGAAGGCCTCAAGCGGGTGGGGGATACTGGAGAGTTGGGGCGGGGGGAGAATGGAGGGCTGGGGGTCGGGAGAAGAGAGGGCATGGGGATTAGGGAGGGCCTGGTGGGGTGGGGGAGATGGAGTTCCTGGGAAGGGGGAGTGGGGGGAGGGTACCCAAGGTGGGTACCTTGGGCACCAGGGGTTGGGCAGGTAGGGCATCTATTGGGTGGAG
>WNGS01166155.1:0-11484 GCA_020271785.1 Procambarus virginalis | reverse complement strand
GTCCTGTCTAAGCTCGATTGGTTGCCCTGCTTACTCTTCTGCTTCTCCTTCTGCTCTTCGCCGTCTTGATGCTTTGCACCATACTGGGCTGCGCCTCAGTTCTGGTGCCTTTCGTTCGACTCCCATCCTTAGCTTGTATGTTGACACTGGCTTCCTGTCTCTCCAGGACCGCCGTGATCGCTACTGTTTTCGCTATCTTGCGCGGTCCTTGCAACATCCTTCCTCTCGCCTGTGTCGTGCTTTAACTTTTACCCCTCCTGCGGTTCCTGTTCCTCTTCACCACCTCTCTTTTTCTGTCCGGTTATCTCGCTTACAGGATTCTCTTTCCGTTCGTGTTTTAATGTTTCTCTTCGTGTTGTTCCTTCTTTGCCCCCATGGAGAGTCCCCCTTCCGCAGTTTTGTACGTCCTTGACCCGCGTCACTAAAGCTTTTACCCCTCCTACGGTTCTAAAACGCCTTTTCCTTGAGCACTTTTCTTCTCACTCCCGCTCCGTTTCTGTCTTCACTGATGGGTCTAAGTCTGCGGACGGTGTTGGCTACTCTGTTGTTTTTCCTGATCGCACTTATATGTGTCGCTTACCTCCGGAGACTAGCATCTTTACAGCGGAGCTTTATGCTATTCTCTATGCACTTTGTCTCCTGCTTTCTCGTTTTGTTGTCTTCCTTTGTGGTTGTTGTTGACTCTCGTAGTGCCCTCATGGCTCTCGGGTCCTTTAATCCGGTTTATCCAGTAGTTGTCGAGAGCCAGCATTGGCTGTTTCTTGTTCACAGTAAGTTTAATTATGTTGAGTTTTGTTGGGTTCCCAGCCATATTAGTGTGTCTTTAAATGAGCGTGCAGATGCTGCCACCAAGGAACCTGTCCGCTCCTGTCCCATCTCTCTTAAAGGTATTCCATATTCCGACTTTTACCCGGTTATCCATTCCTCCATCCTTACCCGTTGGCAGGCTTCTTGGTCGTCTGTTACTGGTAACAAACTCCGTACTCTTAAATGTTTTGTTTCCTCATGGCCAACCTCCTACCACAGTAACCGGCGGTGGGAAACTGCTCTGGAGAGGTTGCGTATTGGCCATACTCGCTTAACCCATGGTCACTTGATGAAGCGCCGCCCTGCTCCTTATTGTCCTAATTGCATTGTCCCTCTTACGGTCGTGCATGTCCTTCTTGAATGCCCTGACTTCCGGGACGAGCGTGTGTCTTGCTTTCCGACCGTCCCTCGCGGTCACTTGTCCCTCAATAGAATTCTTGGTTACTCGGATACTTTTGATATCGTTCGCCTTATGCGTTTTTGTTCTCGTATTGGCATCCTTGGTGATATTTAGCGCCCTCTGATTATTCCGCACATTTGATGGTGCTACATAGCCTTCCCGGTTTGGTGCCTTCTTTTGATAATTACTTACTTACTTACTTCAAGATGGGACAGCACCAGCGATTTAAATAGTGCTAGCATTGCTGTGGAATTCCTGGATTTGAACGTTCTCCTAATCCATCCAATCATTTTCCTACCCACCTCTATATTTGTTCGGTTATGTTCGCTAAATGACAGGTCGTCATGCATCATAATTCCCAGATCTTTTACATGTTGCTTTCCTTTTATGAGTAGGTATGATTGTGTCCTGTACCCTGTGTTTCATTTAACCTTTGAACTGTGCACATTATATATATACAATCTGAGAAACTGTCACCAAACTGCGCACATTGTATAGATACGATTATGGGTGCCGCACACGATTTAAAAGTCCCATGCAGTAAAGAGAGCACCCATACACTAGCCAGAGGCGGTAGTAAACAGACGTCATCTTGGAACAAAATCCAGCGTAGGCCGCCATTTTGTGGAGGGCTCGGTTATCCAACAGAGATCATGGCGAGCACATCACGTTCCAGTAGATGACGTGCGTCAGTCGCATCAGCAGCATCTCACGCAGCCAAACACCGCCGCATGGCACCACATGGTGACAATGAAGAACTCTTATCTACAAGTAAATTTCCATCATCGCCGTTTCCCACCCCTACTGTGCATAGACCAGCTTCAGTTTGTGGTCCATGGATTCCTCACCGTCGTGCCAGTGTTGGGTCTCGCAAGACACCAGGTATATTAGTCTGGAGTGATAGTGAAAATTTTGTACTCCGGCCTTAGATAATGCAGATGTTGGTATTACAGACGTTTTCTGGGATACAGGTGACGACATTAGTAAAATGTAATTCTTTACTGCTTATTTTGATGAGGCGCTCATGAAACATATTGTTTAATAATTATTGCTTATATATAATAATGTTTATTATTGTTCATGTCAATAATAATAATGACATGATGGTGGGTGCTTGTTATGATCTCAGCCTGCAGGAGAAACGAGTCTCCCCCTTGAGAGCTATTCAGCAAGACCTGAACTGAATAAGTGGTCACAGAAGTGTGGACATGAAGATACAGATGTAAAATAATTGGTTGGATTTGATAGACAATTTAAGATAATGGGCAGTGAATAAGAAAATAAGTAAATGACTTGACACAAGATGTGGAGAGTTTGGTGGAGGTGTGAGGCTCGCTTGAGAGGAGCTTAAGTCACTTGAGTACCAGACATCATGAGGGGAAGCTGCACTCCGTTTGAGCTCCCGTTAGAGAGGAACCCCTGTTTGATATACCTTCAAGAGGAAGGAAGTGTGCAGACGTTCCAGCTGTGGAATCGAGCTGGGAACGTGTGGTCTCAAGTCCTGGACGACAAGGAGAGTTTGTTAAGCCGCCCAGAGACATTATCGTGGGCCGTGGGAGCGCCCTGTTCAGACTCCGTCAGAGGGAGAGTGCCCTGCAGGAGGCATTTTTGTGGTTTGTCTGGAGAAGAAGTTGCTGAGAACTTCGAAGCCAGCAGAGAGGGAGTAGTTGATGAGACTCCAAGGTTGTGGTAGGTACTGAGCTCTGTGGAAGAGCAGTCCCTATAGTGAGGAGTTGGATCTCAGGCTGTGAGAGGAGAAGCAGTGGAGTAAAGTTTACATGCTTTTGTGACACCAGTGGTGAAGCACCATTGTTGATCAAGGAAGACTTCATTATGTCGCAGCCAGGAGAGCTGTGGAGGACCCTGGTCGAAGTGGTGAAGCACCTTTGTTGTTCAAGGAAGACTTCATGGTGTAGCAGCCTGGAAGAGCTGCGGAGGATCCTGGTAGATAAACCCGGAAAAACCTGAAGATGTCAGGGAAGTGAACTTCCAGATGTGGACGGGAAGTTCTAGTTGATTACTTGTAGGGAGTTGGTAGAGTGTTTGGTTGTCATTAGCGTGCAAGACACAGTGAAAGGTGAGTGATTGTTTGCCATTTCTGTGCCAAGGAGTACTTATACTGAAGTATAGGGTTACAGTCGTAGGCTGGATTACCTGCAGAGACATACATATGTGTTCTAGGACTGATAGGGGGGATCGATTGATCATTGTTGTATATCAAGGAATATTTATGCTGATATTTATGTTAGTATAGCCATAGGCTGAATTGCCTGTAAATATTTATATATTCCTGAGTTGGTAGTGCAATATCATATTGTACTGCACGATTTACCCAATTTTTGAGGCTGATAGTGCAACATTGTGTTATAAGACTTGACCTACTTGATGAGGTTGGTAGCATTAAGTGGTGAGTCAGGAGTTAGGATACCACATGATGAGCAGATGATAGAGTCCTATGCGGTATTGGAGAGCGACCCGACTACAGTAGTATAGAGTGTTGGAGATATATATATTATTGTACGTGTATATGTATTGTCCATGTGCCTTGTCCAGTAAATGTATTCAAATTTGCTGGTGTTTGCCCTTGTCCTAGTAAGTAGGTTAGGCTTCCCAGAAAGTAGGAAAGAGAGAGAGAGAGAGAGAAAGAACCAAGAACCACAGCTGTGGACAGGGTAGAACGGAATAATAATAAGTCAAAGGGGATTGAGGAGATCATATCACATAAGGAGAGTGGGGAGTCACAGCAGCTCGAATGGGTGTGTGCACGTGACAACGAAGCTATTGTTGGAGCCGCATCCCCTAAACGTGTGACGTTGAGCCCCTCTCCAAGGGCCAGAAGCGCCCAGGGTGATCTCCTGGAAAGAAGTAAGCACTCTACCGAGTTTTTGGGTTGGTTGTCCATAAAGAAGGAACAACAACACCATCATTATAATAGTGCTGTAGAGTGTGTACATAAAACAATGAAGCAGGCCAAGAAGATTTTTTTCCACCTTCTTGACATAACAATGCTGAATAGTTACGATATATATCTTGTCAAAACAGGTACTAAACCAAATTACTGTGCGTTCAGTTTTGTTGTAGTGACACAACTACTAGAAACGTTTGGCAATCCAGTTCCTGGCATATAGAGGTCCATTGTGAACCCATTATTGCTTCATGCTCCTTACATGCTGACTTTTAGACGGACAAATGCAATTCCTCGAAAAGGACGACGATCTTGATGGTACCAAACTACCGAGGATGCTCTGTTCAGATATAAAGCGTCGCTTTGCATATTAAACTGCAACCTGGCGACTAAGTGTCCTGCGGGTCATAAATTGCGAGCGACCTTGAAGATCCCATCCATCCACAGATCTCTGGTATCAGCTGTTGATACTGGTAATAGTTCCAAAGGGCTTCCACTTATGGGCTATTCTTGTCGTGCCACCTTTTGGGTGGTTTAATCTTTATCAATCAATCAATCTGCTGACTTTCAGGTACACGCAATAAGGAATTTACCACCAACTGGAAAGCGTGCACTAGGCCAGCGAGAGTGCATTGTGTGTACGACCACACAAAAGAGGACACAAAAACGTAAATGGGTGCTACATGGTGTTCAGCATGTGCCGTCCCTTTGTGCCATGTCACCTGTTTTGAAGAGTACCACACTGTCCAGGACTACTAATTGTCCAATATTGATGCACAAACATGTACATATTGAGTGAGTGTATATATTGAAAATAATGCAGAATACAATATATATTTCAACTAAAATAACACATTTGTGTGCGCATAATTGTGACACTAATATATGACAGTGTAATGAATTTATAACAGTTTTATTATAAAACAACATCAAGTGACAATATATTGAACAATATCAGTGAAAAAAAATGGTTGTAAAATATGCCAGATACTGTAAATAATGCTGCTAAAATATATTAGCGACAACTGGAGCTGCTTGAACACGCCGCCCGCTGCTCCCGGGACGCTGCACCACGCATGAGCAGCCAACATCGGTGATGTCATCGCCCAACTTCTCAGCTCATTTACCTCATTGGCAAGTAAAATTGGTTATTATTTTTTTTTTTACCATGCTCAGAGAACACAAATGAACATTTTTATCAGACGAAGAAAAGTTTGATTTTTTGGGCACTTGGCGATGTTGAGGGCCATTTGTACCATAGCAGCTTAAGGGTTAACTTCCTCGTTTACACCATATCTCATTATATGGGAATTCTCATTATCTGCCGATGTAGACCTGACCAAATGTAAACTGTGTCAACAAAATTATTCGCACACCCTCCGTCACTATGTGATGGAGTGCGAAAAGATACGTGAATTTAGAGACAATTCTATAACCAATGTTCCAGCGATGTGTAAATATTTCATTCAAAATGATCTGCTACCAGAAATTTTAGCCAAATATCCCCAGTTTGCTAACTGTAGGTAGTAACTGAGTGATTGTAACCTATCCACCGCTGCCCACTGGATGGGAGGCGGTGTGCAGGACAAACATATAAATTGTGACACTAGCTCTCCACATATGTCAGTTGCTTAATTTACAACCTGTATTTGAGGTCGATCTTGAACCCATTGTTGATGTGACGACTTATATTGAATTTTGTAACTAGCTCATCAAGATTGTAACTTGCTTAGCTCAATGAATTGTGGGGTTCAGTCCCTGAGCCCATTATGTGCCTCTGTAACCCTTTCCACTACCGCCCACAAGATGGGTATGGGGTGCATAATAAATGAACTAAAACTAACCATATCTCAGTACCTGGAACTTATCACTGTTAATCATAATGTTATTTTCAGTTGCCCAATCGAATACTTGATTTATATCTGCCTGTTGTTTTTCATTTTCTTCTACAGTGGCAATTTTCATGCTGACTTTTGTATCATCTGCAAAGGATGACATGAAGCTGTGACCAGTATTTTTTGTCGATATCACAGATACAAATGGGAAGTAACAGTGCTGCAAGGACTGTGCCCTGGTGTACAGAGCTTTTCACTGCACTTGGGCTTGATCTTATTTAATTGACCATCACTCTCTGCATTGTGTTTGACAGAAAGTTTAAAATGCAATACCCCCACTTTACCCGTTTTTCCTATTGAGCTCATTTTATGGCCTATCATTCCATGGTCCTATATGTCGTATGCCTTTACAATATCTATATATTCTACATTATCTGTGTATTCAACATCTGCATTTTGCCTTTTCTCTAAGGCTTCTGGGATTCTGTCATGGTGGTTGAGTAACTGTGACAGACAGGATCTTGCACTAAATTCATCTTGTCCTAGGTCGTGAAGTTATTTTTCATAAAACTGGAAATTTTATTCTTAATCACTCCTTCAAAAACTTTGATGTGCGATGTTAGTGCAACTGGGATATAATTTTTGCCAAAGATTTTCTACCTCCCTTGTGCAGAGAAGCTATATCTACTGATTTAAGTGCTGCTGGTATCTCCACAGTATCCAGGGTCGTTCACCATATTACACTGAGTTACTACTGGTATTTTACATTTCTTTATGAAAATTGAATTCCATGAGTCAGGACCTGGGGATGAGGGCATATTGTCAATTTCTCTCTCAAAGTTTTCTGAGTTCTTGTTAATATCGGTTATATTATCTGCATCTTGGAAGTCATTTATAAAGAAACTATCCAGATCCTCAACTTTCATGTTGTATATGGGGGTGCTAAACATAGCCTCATACTGGCCTTTCAGAATTCAAAAATATCTTTGTTGTCCTCTTTGTATGAACCTTCAGTTGTAAGTAAAGGTCCAATACTGTTGGAGGGGATATTTTATTTTTATTTATCTCTTGTATAGATTATCCCCAATAGGATTCCCTGTGACCCCTCCCCCCCAAGGAGAGGCATGGCCCCCAACAGGACCCCTCTGGGGCCCCCGTGTGTTGCATGATAACACCGCAGGAAGATGTGTGTCTTGCCATCCTTGTGTTTCAGTGAGTTATATGAAGGGTGACAGGGACGCTGGTTTAAATTCCTCTGAGAATTTTGTAGGTAGTAATTATGTCTCCCCTTACTCTTGTGTCTTTGAGAGTCGTGAGGTACATTCCCGCAGCCTTTCTTCGTAACTCATGCCTCTTAGTTCAGGGACTAACTTAGTTGCATATCTCTGAACTTTTTCAAGCGTCGCCTTGTGCTTGACAAGGTACGGGCTTCATGCTGGGGCCGAATACTCCAGGATTGGTCTGACAAATGTGGTATACAAGGTTCTGAATAATTCCTTACACAGGTTCCTGAAAGCAGTTCTGATGTTAGCCAGCCGCGCATACGCCGCCGATGTTATTCTTTTGATGTGGGTTTTAGGCAACAGGTTTGGTGTGATATCAACTCGTAGATTCTTCTCTCTGTCCGTTTCATGAAGGACGTCATCTCCAATTCTGTATCCTGCATCTGGCATCCTGTTTCCACCGCCTAGTTTCATTATCTTACATTTACTCGGGTTGAACTTTAGCAGACATTTGTTGGACCGTGCACTCAGTCTGTCTAGGTCATCTTGCGGCCTCATACTGTCTTACTCCGACTTAATCCTCCTCATAATTTTTGCATCATCAGCAAACAATGAGAGGAATGATTATATACCATTTGGAAGATCATTTACATATATAAGAAATAGTATGGGTCCAAGGACTTAACTCTGCGGGACCCCACTGGTGACGTCTCGCCAATCTGAGACCTTACCCCTCACAGTGACTCGCTATCTTCAGTTACTTATATACTTCCTTATCCAATGGAGTACCTTCCCTTTCACTCCTGTCTGCATCTCCAGCTTCCACATTAGTCTCTGGTGTGGCACTGTGTCAAAAGCTTTCTGGCAATCCAAAAATATGCAGTCTACCCACCCCTCACTTTCTTGTCTGATTTTTTGTTGCCTGATCGTAGAGTTCAATTAATCCTGTGAGGCATGACTTACCATCCCTGAAACCATGTTGATGTTGAGTCACAAAGTTCCTTCGCTCCAGATGTTCCACCAGCTTTTTTCGCATAATTTTCTCTATGAGCTTGCATGATATGCAAGTTAGGGACACTGGCGTGTAGTTCAGTACCTCCTATCTATCCCCTTTCTTGTATATCGGGACTACGTTTGCCGTCTTCCAAATTTTGGCAGTTAACCTGTTACCAGTGATTTGTAATACACCATGGAGAGTGGCAGGCACAGTGCTTGTGCTCCTTCCTTTAGTATCCAAGGCGATATTCCATCTGGGCCTATAGCCTTTGTCACATCCAACTCTAACAAAAGCTTCCTTACATCCCCACTGGTAATCTCAAATTCTTCTAGTGGTGCCTGGTTCCTTCTCTTATCTCTGGAACTTCTCCTTGCTCTAATGTTAAAACTTCCTGGAATTTCTTATTGAGTTCCTCGCACACCTCTTTGTCGTTAGTAGTGAATCTATCTGCCCCTATCCTCAGTTTCATTACCTGTTTCTTCACTGTTGTCTTTCTCCTGATGTGGCTGTGCAGTTTTTTGGATTGAGTCTTAGCATTGCTTGTTATGTCGTTTTCATATTGCCCTTCTGCCTCTCTTCTCATCCTGACATATTCATTCCTGGCTCTCTGGTATCCTTCTCTGCTCTCAAGTGCCATGTTATTTCCATAATTTTTCCATGCTCTTTTACTTTGTTGCTTAACTAACTTACATCTCTGATTAACCCATGGGTTTCTCGTCTGCAATTAATTTTTTACCTTTTGGGCCAAGATAAACTTTTTTGTTGCCTCCTTGCACTTCTGCACGATGTATTCCATTATTTCTTGGTTTGTCTTTCCCCTTAGCTCTGTTTCCCATGCTATATCCATAAGAAATTTTCTCATCTCGTAATTTTCCTTATGAAATTCTAGCCTTTTGCTTTCAGTTCCCTTTCTCAAGTACTTTAACCCTTCTTCGACCAGATACTCAAATGGTAGTACACTGTGGTCGCTCATTCCTATCGGGCCCTCGAAGTTAATTTCCCTTATGTCAGGGTCATTCAGATTGAAGACTAGGTCGAGTGTCGCTGGCTCATCATTTCCCTTCATTTTTGTGGGTTCCCTGACATGCTGGCTTAAAAAGTTTTTAGTTGCCACCTCCAGTAGTTTAGCTCTCTACGTTTCCTCTCCTCCATGTGGTTCCTTGTTCTCCCAGTTTATCCTTCCGTGATTGAAATCCCACATGATGAGCAGATGGGATCGATTTCTACAGGCAGCAGAGCCTGCCCTGTTAATTATGTTGTTAATAGCCATATTTCTTCTGTCATACTTTTGCCTGGGTCTTCTGTCATTAGGTGGAGGATTATATATCACTGTTACTACTACTCTTGGTTCTTCATTCGTTATGGTGCCTGTTATGTAGTCTCTAAACCCTTCAAAGCCTGGGATAACCATCTCCTTGAAACTCCATTCCTTTCTCATGAGTAGGGCCACTCTGCCTCCTCCACTACCCTCCCTCTCTTTCCTTATTACAGTGTAATCCTGGGGAACACCGCATTCGTTATGATTCCTGAGAGTTTTGTTTCCGTGAGTCCAATTACATCTGGGTTTACTTCTTGTGCTCTTTCCCTAAGTTCACTCGCCTTGTTTGTAATCCCGTCTATGTTCGTGTACATCACCTTGAAACTGACTCTCTTCTGTCCCTTCTCAGATCCTTTTGCTTCCCCTGAAGCAGTGAAACATGGAGGGACTGGGATGGGAGGGCCTATGAAGGGGGACCTGGGGATCTGGTTTGTGCGGGGCTGGGAGGATCTGGTACGGGGAGGGTGGTGTAGGGGGTGGGGGGCGGGGGAGGCTTGGGGGTGGGGATTCGGGGGAGGCTTGGGGGAGGTGGGTGAGAGGGGGAAGGCTTGGGGGCGTGGGTGAGAGGGAAGGCTTTGGGGAGTGTGGGAGAAGGGGAGGCTTGGTGGGGTGTGTGAGGAGGGAGGGTTTGGAGGGATGGGGGAAATGGGGGCTTGGTGATGTATAACAGGGAGGAGGGCTTGGGGGTGAGGTTGAGGGAAAGGGAGTGCTGAGGGGGTTGAGGAAGAAGGGAGGGCTTAGGAGAGTGGGGGAGCAGGAAGGTTTAGGAGAGTGGGGAGAAGGAAGGCCTCAAGCGGGTGGGGGATACTGGAGAGTTGGGGGGGGGGAGAATGGAGGGCTTGGGGGTCGGGGAGAAGAGAGGGCATGGGGGATTAGGGAGGGCCTGGTGGGGTGGGGGAGATGGGAGTTCCTGGGAAGGGGGAGTGGGGGGAGGGTACCCAAGGTGGGTACCTTGGGCACCAGGGGTTGGGGCAGGTAGGGCATCTATTGGGTGGAGGATGGGGGAGGTGCTTCTCTCACTGTGTCTGTTGAGCTGCTTGTGGAGGGTTCCCCGCTCCCTTCTGGGATTGTAGGGCTTGGGGTTGTGACTCCCTGATTCCTTTCTCTCTCCCTGCACTCCATCCTCTCGGATGCTGCCTTCCTACTCTCGTCCCTTGTCATATCGCTCTGTACGAATACTTTTTTGAACTTCTGTACATTTGCTAGTCCACTCTTCCTTGCTAACAAGTCTCTTGCTTGTGAATACCACCTTTATCAGTCGGTCTCTGTCCTTGTTGTACCGTCTGATCCTGAAAACCTTTTCGATATTTTGGTCAGCCTTCTCCATCTTTAGTCCTTTAAGGATCTCATTAACTTCATTTTTGTCCTTGTCTCTCCTGTCCACTGGACCGGTCCCTGTTTGCTCCTTAATGCCTACTATTACTACTGTTCTTTTCTGCTCTATCAGCTAACTAGTACATCTAGCTGCTTCCTGAGAAGCCACTTCCATGGCAACTTCCCTAACTGCAGACCTAGCTTCAGGGCTCTTTTTAAGCAGTTCTGCAAAAGAGCGTTGTGGAGAAGAATTCCCTCAACAGTAGCATTCCCATCTCCCTGAGGCACGGTTCGTGTCTTATATTGGGGAGGGAGTCTTCTTCAGGCTTCTTATCTCCTCCTTTGCTGCCCTTAGTTCATCCTGCAGGTTGGTTACTGTCTCCCTTATTACCCTCAGTCCTTCACTGAATTAATCCCACATTTGCTGGAATATTCCCTTAATCCAGGCTTCCTGTTCCACCCCACCCTCTGAGTTGGTCCCTCCCATGTTTGTCTTCCTGTGGCTGCTTCCCTGAGTCAGTCTCCCAGACATGTTTTCTCCCTATGAGAGAGATAGAGGTGGGAGATACTTGAGAGAGATGAGAGAGAAGGGGGGTGGGGAGAGATAAGAGTGAAGGGGGGAGAGGGATGGAGAGAAGGGGGGATCGAGATGAGAGAGAAGGGGGGGGGAGAGAGATGAGAGAGA
>WNGS01166154.1:0-7500 GCA_020271785.1 Procambarus virginalis | reverse complement strand
GAAGAACGGTGAAGGGAGAGGAAATGGTGAAAAGAATGCCAGGAGATTTCATAATGTTGCCGAGAAGAGGATTGCAGGTGGGAAACCAGCAAACCAGCTACCTGATCACCATAGAGATGGAGACAAACCACCCACCCCCTGTAGGACTCTACTTTTGCCAACACATTGAGCAAGAGCTGGACTGGCAGGAATAGGTACAGAAACCCCCACCTTGACCAGTCCAGCTGAAAAGCATCAACCACAAGCCTCACAGTCAGGGAATGACCCCGAGTAAAGAGGAAGGTGCTGCAACCAAGCTGACATGAAGAGGTTAATGTCTGGGCTCTCGAACATCCAGCAAATCCAAAGGAAGCAGTCAGCTTGAATGATCCACTCCATGGAGATGGGACAGAACCGAGAAAGACTGTCGGTCAGGACATTAGACACTTCCTGGATTTGGACGGCATGGAGAGCCAAACTCCGATAAACCAGAACATGAACCACATGTAAAACGAGTGTTCTACATGAACAACGAGTCCAACTCCAAAGAGACAGGGACTGTAGAGAATTCCCCCTAGTTGAGACAATGAACCACGGGGGAGACAGTACAAATAGAGCCAGATCACAGAGCTCGAAAGGACCTGACTCTCCACAGTACATGCCACACAACCTCAGTCTCCCACACAGTACTGTGAGCCCAATGAAGGCAAGGATACCATAGCCCCCTGACCACCCTGGTGAATTGCAAGTCACAAAGCCCCAACTGAGGTCAGAGGCATCTGTGAAGACATTGAGCGAGGGAAGGCGCCAGGGAACTGCATTCTGAAAAACCAAAAAAGGAAACCGGGGACAAAGCAACTGGTGAAAAGCTTCCAGAGGCCGCACATAGCAATCTTGGCTATGGCGGAAGAGCCAGCTTCATAGAAATCAAAACAGTCTCAGAAGCCAAACCTTGTCCAAAGGAAACACAAAGAGGGTAAAGTTGATGCACAGCTGCTCGAGTAACCGATAAGTCACCCAACACCAAAAAGATGGGAGTTCTGCAGCGGGGTCAAGCCTGCCTGAGGCAGGGGCTGTCCAAAAGTCCCAGATGAGGCCTAACCAAGTCCAAACCTGGGACGGAACCAAATGGAACTTCTGCAAGTTCACCAGGAACCTGATCCCGATGAACTGAGAAAGAACCAGTGTAGTGTACCTGGACAGATGGTTCAATAATACCAACATGTAACGATTGCCTGAATGATTGTTATTGAAATCAATCAAATCAGCTCCCACTCGATCTAAAGGTTCAGAAATTTCTGGGAATTCCTGCAGTGGGGCCTGTACCTTAAGGGTACCTTTTCTCCTCTGGCAATTTTGACATGATTTAACATATTTAATTACCTATGTTAACAAACCTGGAAAAAATATAGAGACTTGGCTTTCATATGAGTTTTATAAATACCCGGGTGACCTGCAGTCTTAGACGTATGTCTCAACGCTGGTGATCTTAATTCATCTGGAATAACCAGCTGGAACACTGCCCGATCTTTCTGGCTATTTACAAAATACAATACTCCCTTTTAATTCAAAATCATGTACCGGAAATTTACGTTTCTATGAAGGGTATATCCCACCTTCCAAATGCACAATAATTTCTTTCTACGTAGGTTCATTCATCTGGAATTCTCTCATCTTTTCACTGGAAATATTTTCAATATTAAGTTTTACTTTAATAGCAGCAATGTTCCTGCTCATGTATCTGGCACTACATGTGATGCAAAACTGTAACAATACCAGGTTTGTAAAGTATCTGGAATGAGTGAGCAGACAGTTCATATAGGACCAGCGTGATATTCGTGGGCATTTAGTTCTTTTCTGAAAAATGTGTGTGAGGACTCTGTGATCTGTATAGATGACAAAATGACGTTGGAATGAATACGTTTCAAAGTATCTAACTGCCTCTACAACTGCAATCGTCTCCTGATCTGTAGCAGAATAGCGGATCTCTGGTCTGTTGACCTTCCTACTGAAATAAGCCACTGGATGGGGGAGATTTTCTTTTTCGCACTGTATTAAACATCTACCATTAGCTATTCCAATGGCATCAGTGTGTACCTCCCACTCTATATCAAAGTCGGGTATGGCCAATACGGTGGTTGTAATGAGCTAACTCTTCATTTTAGTATAGGCGGCATTATACTCTGTTTTCTAAATAAATTTAATGCGTTCTTAACCCTTTAACTGCGCAACGCGCCTGCATGCCCATGCTTGGGATGCACCTAAGGGTATTTGTATTTTTCATGTTCGATTTGAAAGTGACATGCGGTGATGCGGGTATGGAATGGATGGCTGGGGGCCCCAGTGATCGTCCGCCATCTTGAAAAAAAATCCAAGCATGCCCTGCGGCCGTGGGGAGCCCCAGTTCCCAATTAGCAACCATGTTTGAAACATCGTCAACGAGCTCCCACTCCACGGTGACCCGCGGTCATGGAAAACGACTCTCTGAGGTGGAGATTCACGGTATTTTGTGCGACGACGGTGCTATGCATGATGACCTGGACTATGATCCAGAGAAAGATCTGACACAGAGGTCTGATACGAGTGAGGGAGAGACGGAAGTGGAAGATGTGGCTTGCGTGTACAGTACACGCTCCTCGCCCGGCCTGCCTCGCCGCCCTGGGTCAACACCGTTATCATCACCACCATCATGTATGTCCCCAGACGCTAGTTCATTATTCAGTGACAGTACATGTGATGAATCTTTCTCTGGCTTCAGTAACATTGGCTCCGATACGAGTAGTGTGGACGACCCGAGTACTAGCAGCGGGGGTGGTACCAGGCGGGGTTTTGCTGCCTCAGCAACACATCGAGGCAGGCGGCAGCGTGTCTCACAGCTTGACGACAGTGGGGCCTCAACATCAGGTGTTCGTGGTAGGCCTACGGTACGAAAATCTGTCTCGGCGCCAAGCATACCCTCACGCAGCTCCAGCAGCAGCAGCAGACGACGTAGCTGTGGTTTGGTGCTCGTGGTGGTGTTGGCCGTGGTGTTGGCGCCAACACCAAACCCCCTGGTGTACTTGTGTGGGAGGATTGTGCCACATTTGTCCCTCAAATACCAGTGTTTAATGAAACCGACGTTGGTGTTACAGCTTTATTCCCATATACCGGTGATGATATGGCGGGCATGGAATATTTCCAGGCATATTTTGACAATGTCTTCATGACTCATCTTGTGACCGAGACAAACACGTACGCCCACACCCTCATAGACGGCGGCATATTACCTGCCTCACGCGATGGAATGATACGACAATCGACGAGATTTACGTGTTTCTGGCACTATGCATGATGATGAAACACTCCGAGAAAGCTGTCGTCCAGGACTATTGGAACAAAGACAGCCTTGTTCCATCGCCCGTCTTCAACCGGTATATGTCGCGGGATAGGTTCCTGTTGATTCTCAGGTGCCTGCATTTAGAGAACAATGCAAATGAGGACAGACACGACAGACTGTGGAAGGTACTCAAGGTATTTAGCGACCTGTGAGGGAAGTTCAGGGATTATTTTGTACCAGGACAGAATGTCGTTATCGACGAGTCGCTTGTACTGTTCAAGGGCAGACTGGCATTCAAGCAGTACATCCCTCCAAGCGGCACCGTTTTGGCCTCAAGTTTTTTGTGCTGTGCGATTGTGAGACTGGTATCGTCCTGGACATGATCTTGTATTCTGGTACAGACGTCGACACACTAGCTCAAGATGAACACGGGTTCTCCGGCAGTGTCTATGGTGCTATCTACAGCTATCTACGGTGTCTACAGCTATCTACGGTGATCTTTACTTCAAATTGTGTCTATTTTTTGTGTACTTACATTTATTGTTGTGTTTTGCTATAATTACTTTCTATTTACAGCAGATTTAGTATTTAACTGTTCCTGTAATTGCTTATCTTATTGTATCGTGACATTATTGCATCTATATGCTTACTGATATTGATCCTGATCGAAATTTTCTGTCTCATATCCACACAAATCAGTACATTGATCATCATTATTGCAGGTATTACACAGCAAATCTTGCAAAAAACAAACTCCTAAATAGCACCTGCTTATCACTTTACAACCAAAATGTTAGATCACTTGTAAACATTTTGATGATGTAAATGCACTACTCACAGCACTAGGTACTAAATTATCATTCATCATTTTAACAGAAACTTGGCTAAGTAAAGACTATACCCAACTCTACAACTTAGCTGGTTATAAAACCATTCATAACTGCAGGCCTAAAAAAAAGGAGGTGGCACAGCAATATATTACAAAGATACCTTCATCTGCAATAGTGTTATTAGTGATAGAGACGACTATTGTGAATATACCTTTGCCAAGTTCTCCAGTAAATCCCTTAAATCCTCCCTGAATATCGGTGCCATCTATTGATTTCCCAATACCAACATAGCTTCATTCTCAGACAACGTAAGGAATCTTATCATAAATAACAATCTCAACAAAAATCACATCATTCTGGGAGGTGATTTCAATATTGACCTGGGTCTTCAAAACAACCCTCAAGTTGACTATTTCCGTAACAGCATGCACTCCTGTATGCTAATCCCCACAATCACCAAGCCCACCCGAGTCACTCAAACATCTGCCACTACCCTGGATCACTTATGGACTAATATAACAGCTCCCCTTACATCTGGGGTAATCTATGACAGAACAACTGACCACTATCCTACCTTCCTCATAGCAAACATGGACACACCACCACCAGAAAGCAAGAAACTCTCATTCAGGCTACACAGTGAATCAGCTTTAGGCAATCTCTCTAATGCACTTCACAATATTAACTGGGAATCTGAATTCAATAATACACAGGATATAAACTCATTAACTAACCTCTTTCTCTCCAACACTCTAAGCCTCTACAACTCTCACTGTCTCCTCCTTAACAAACAAGTAACTGACAAAAGAAAAAATAACCCGTGGCTCACAAGTGGCATAATCAAATCAATCAACAAAAAACATGAATATGAAAAGAAATTTAGAATTGGCCTAGTTACAAAGGAAGTAGTTAAAAGGTACTCATCAGTGTTTACCAGTATCATAAGAAAAGCTAAACTTTCATATTATGAGACTAGATTCAAAGAAGCAAAAGGCAACATGAAAAACACATGGAATCTAATATCTCTATCTCTAATCTCTAATAATAATAAAATCTCTAATATCCTAGGAACTAAACAACACTCCCACAACCAGATAACACTCTCTAAGGATGGCTTTACACCGTCAACTGATTTAGAAATGGCAAATGAATTTAATAGCTTCTTTTCATCGGTTGGTGCTAACCTTGCCAGTAAAATCCCACAGACTCAGACACATATCAACACATATCTCTCAGGCAGCTATCCAAACTCTCTTCTCCTTTCACCAGTCAGCCCGACAGATGTTGTGTCCATCATACACTCACTAAAAACCAAAGCTGGGAACATCAGTGAAATCCCATCCATTGTATACAAGAGTGCCTCCCATGCTCTTGCGCCACCTATAGCTCTGCTGTTCAACAAATCCCTTGAGTGTCATACGTTCCCTGATATCCTTAAAAAAGCAAGAGTAACGCCAGTTCATAAAGGAGGTAATCCGGCAGACATAAACAATTATAGACCAATATCAAACCTACCTATACTATCTAAAAATATTTGAAAAAATTATCTACTTAGCCCCTGTCAGTTTGGCTTCCGCTCCGAAAAGAGTACCAACGATGCAATTATTAGTCTCCTTGATATAATTTCTCAGCCCTTGACAAAAATGAGTTTCCGATTGGACTCTTCATTGACCTGAGAAAGGCCTTTGATACTGTTAATCACAATTACCTCTTACTGTAAACTCCATCATATGGAATCCAGAGCCATGCACTGGACTATATCCAATCCTATCTTAGTGATAGACACCAATGTGTAGCCATCAATAATATAACCTCTCCCACTCTACCAATAACCGTTGGAGTGCCAAGGGCAGCATCTTGGGACCTCTCTATTTCTTATATACATCAATGATCTGCCTAATGTCTCTAACATTCTGAAACCTATTTGTTTGCTGATGATACTACCCTCATCTACTCTAACCCCAACCCACATACACTAAATAATGTTGTTAATAATGAACTAAAAAAAGTCCACTTATGGATGTCAACCAACAAACTAACACTTAACATAGAAAAGACCTACTACATCTTATTTGGAAGCAAATCTACAAATGCAATTCAGCTTCAGATAGACAATGTAAACATTAGCAATAAAAATGATGGAAAGTTTCTTGGCCTATTCCTAGACAAGAGACTCAACTTCAGTACTCACATACAACACATAACTAAGAAAGTCTCTAAAACAGTTGGTATACTCTCCAAAATCAGATATTATGTTCCAAACTCTGCTCTCATCTCTCTATATTATGCACTAATCTATCCCTATCTTAATTATGGTATCTGTGCATGGGGTTCAACCACTGCAAACCATCTCAAGTCCATCATCACCCAGCAAAAATCTGCTATCAGAATAATAACAAACTCTGCTTTCAGACAACACTCAGCCCCCTTGTTTAACTCCCTAAACATGCTAAACATAACTCACTCCACACATTTTCTTGTGTCAATTACATTTACAAAACTCTGTTCTTAAATGCAAATCCTGCTCTGAAACTCTCCCTGGACAGATGTAATAGGACCCATTATCACCACACCAGAAATAAATATCTCTTTGATATCCCCAGAGTTAAACTTAATCTGTGTAAACACTCTATGCAAATAAAGGGACCCAGTCTATGGAACTCACTCCCTATTGAATTGAAAAGCTGTCCAACTTTTGCGTCATTCAAAAACAAAACTAAAAAGTACCTAATTTCATCTTCATAGTTTTTCACCTTGTTGCTTTAAAATTGCACTGTATCTATTGCTACCCAATCTCCCAACCTTTATGTACCCAATCTGAACATCTTTACCATTGTGATCATTGCTGTGTTCTTATATATGTTATCAATTTGCTGTATGGTGCCTATTAATCTTGTTTAAATTACCAATCAAGCTGTTAATGTAATCAGTCAGAGCTTTAATATACCAATGTGCTTTAATATACTTACTAATCTCTCTCAACTTATTTTTTTTCTTGCAATGTATTTGTTATCATTTTATTAATTCTGCTACAATTTACCTACTTAAAATTATCTGTTAGATTAAGGACCTGCCCGAAACGCTGCGCGTACTAGTGGCTTTATAAGATTGTAAATACTATGCTATGTATTCTCTCTAACCCAATGTACTTTCTTGTATATATAAATAAATAAGTAAATAAATAAATAAGTGTCGTAAAAACCCTGATGGAACCGTTGCTGAACAAGGGACGTATACTGTTCACCGACAACTATTACACCAGCCCTTGTTGACCAGATACCTCCTTGCCCACAACACCAGCGTATGTGACACTGTCAAGGTCCTCAGGAAGAAAATGCCAGTGTTCGGTATAGGTATAGGCGAGGGTGAGTGCCA
>WNGS01166153.1:12302-25656 GCA_020271785.1 Procambarus virginalis | reverse complement strand
AGGGGGGCCTCGTAGCCTGGTGGATAGCGCGCAGGACTCGTAATTCTGTGGCGCGGGTTCGATTCCCGCACCAGGTAGAAACAAATGGGCAAAGTTTCTTTCCCCTGAATGCCCCTGTTACCTAGCAGCAAATAGGTACCTGGGAGTTAGTTAGCTGTCACGGGCTGCTTCCTGGTTGTGTGTGTGTGTGTGTGTGTGTGTGTGTGTGTGTGTGGTGTGTGGTGAAAAAAAGTAGTTAGTAAACAGTTGATTGACAGTTGAGAGGCGGGCCGAAAGAGCAAAGCTCAACCCCCCGCAAACACAACTAGGTGAATACAACTAGGTGAATACACACACACACACACACACACACACACACACACACACACACACACACACACACACACACACACACACACTGTGATAGGATAAAGCCTTTAAGCCCTGACTAATATTTCAATTACTGTGCAGGGTGCTCGTAGCAAAACAGAGATTGAAAAACAAGTGTAGCATGTAGTTAACCACCTGTAGAAAACTCGGTGGAATTGGTGTAATTAGCGCCGCTTGCTGAGCTTGGTTGACTTACTGGTGCAGTGACAAGTTGACCAACTTTGTCTCGTGTTGGCACAGTTTGTAGATTTTGCGAACTTGGTTCAAGTTAATGTAGACATTGGACTTGCTCTCGAATTTGATGAATTTGACACACATAAACTCGAACTTAATGCGGATTGTGTAAACTTAGCGATTTTAGGAAACATATTCAGACGAATTGGCCAACTTGAAATCTATAAGGAATTGGAGCTGACGCAGCAGGCACTAGTGCGTTGTGGCGCATGTCGCCATCAGGGAGCCGGTGGCTGAGCGGACAGAACACTGCACGCGTGATCCTGTGGTCCCGGGTTCTATCCCGGGCGCCGGTGAGAAACAATGGGCAGAGTTTCTTTAACCTTGGTACCTATTTACTGCTGTTACCTAGCAGTAAATAGGTACCTGAGAGTTAGTCAGGTGTCACGGGCTGCTTCCTGGGGGTGGGGGCCTGGTCGAAGACCGGCCGCGAAGACACTAAGCCCCGAAATCATCTCAAGATAACCTCAAGATAAGATCTCAACGCATATGCGAAATCGGCGACAAAATCTACCCAGGTGGGTTTAACACACTTGTTGTCGGTGTTACTTGGCGTCTCCGTGTACCGCGCCCGACTTTTCACGGTTCGTACCCACTACGAGACGAAATCCTGGCACAGGGCCAAAAGGATGCAGTAAGAGCCACACTGGCACTCCCGGGGGCCTGCATGGCCATACTGTGTTGCGTTGCGTTGTGTTGTGTTGTGGGGGTCGTCAGCACGGTGGGTGTTGAGAGTGTTTTGTGTTCTTTACTGTGAGATGGGAGGGAACTGGAGGGTCGTCGTATGAGTGCTATGAGAGATAGTGTGAGGCCGCCGCAGATCTAACATACCAGTAAAACCTGTTGCCTCTCACCCGCACTCCTCCCACGGGTTCCCAGATACCACTTAGGCTCACAGACTGAGCACAGGAGGAGGAGGGGAGCGCGCCTCGAGGAGTCGTGTGTAGCAGGAGGCGCTATACCTCCTGGTCGTCACCTGACACCATCTCGGAGACAGCGTTCTGGACTTGTGCCAACATCTCAGAAAACCTTTTAACGTGGATCCAGATGTAATAATTTTTTTGTTTTCTTAACCGACGCACAGGCCTATTGCGGCTATTGTGATAAGGAAATACTTGTTTTCTGCCTCAGTAAATCATGAGGTAAATTATGTCTCTTGTAGTTAAGGCTAATTATATAAATTATATTTACATAAACCCCTAGAGCCACCAGTTTCCTCTTTCAGCGCTTACTGGGGCGATCCAGAGAGGAAATGCTCACTGCATCCATGGTTCCTGCCCGCCATCCGAGGAGCTGGAGGAACTCTACAACCTGTGACATGTAGCCTTGTACTTGACATGTATCCAATGTTTTTTTTTTTTTTAGATATATACAAGAGTTGTTACATTCTTGTACAGCCACTATTACGCGTAGCATTTCGGGCAGTCCCTGGAATACGATCCCCGCCGCGAAGAATCGTTGTTACAACCAAGTACCCATTTTACTGTTGAGTTAAAACAGAGGCTACAGTTAAGGATTTGCGCCCAGTAAATCCTCCCCGGCCAGGATACGAACCCATGACAAAGCACTCGCGGAACGCCATGCGAGTGTCTTACCACTACACCACAGAGACTGGTCTTGTGAAAACTTGTTGTACAACAAGGTTTGTATTTGTATTTGTATTCGGTATTGTATTTGGTCCCGTCTTGAGTACTGCTTAGTACTCACTTCCCCCTTCAGAGCAGGAGAGATTGCTGAAATAGAGGGAATACGGAGAACATATACGGCACGCATAGACGAGATAAAGCACCTAAATTATTGGGATCGTTTTAAAGCTCTCCAAATGAACTCACTAGAAAGGGGACGAGAGAGATACCAAATCATATACACATGGAAAATACTGGAGGGGACAGGTCCCAAATCTGCACAGTAAAATAACAACGTACTGTAGTGAACGATAGGGAGAAAATGCAGAATAGAACCAGTGAAGAGCAGAGGTGCCATAGCACAATCAGAGAACACTGTATAAACATCAGAGGTCCGCGGTTGTTCAACGTTCTTCCAGCGAGCATCAGAAATATTGCCGGAACAACCGTGGACATCTTCAAGAGAAAACTAGATAGTTTTCTTCAAGGAGTGCGGACCAACCGGGCTGTGGTGAGTATGTGGGCCTGCGTTCCGCTCCAAGCAACAGCCTAGTGCACCAAACTCTTAGAAGTCAAGCCTGGCCTCGGGCCGGGCTTGGGGGGGGGGGGGTAGAAGAACTCCCAGAACCCATCAACCAGGTGCATATGTAAATCCCAACTTTCGTGTTCTCTGTCATACCTCCTCTTGATGCTGTGAATGGTAATGGCTTTCAACACTTCTGATACGCTCCAGAGGGTCTTACCAGGAGTAAGACCATTCTGTATCCACCTCATATATATATGTATATATATATATATATATATATATATATATATATATATATATATATATATATATATATATGTATATTTGGTAGCAGTCTTTCCTGTAGACATATGTTATTAAATATGACCGAAAAAGTAAGATAATAATTCTAACACGAATTTTCTCAATTTTCCTTATGTTTGTTTTTACTGATGACGGTAAATGAAAAATCAATTCTCCAAAATTCATTCTTTATTTCTTAGTCTGACGCGACACTTGAGCGCGTTTCGTAAAACTTATTACATTTTCAAAGACTTTAGTTACACACACACAGAACAACTATAACTGAACAGAGTTTAAACAGTTTTTCTTTTTATACCTGCATTTGGGTGAGGTGATATGCTACAATGGTTTGGGGTGAGGTGAGAACAAACACAGAACACGAAACAATGGGTATAAGCTAAAGGGAAGAATAGATCTGTAACTGCAGAAGGCTATTGGCCTTCTGCAGTTACTATTGGCCCGTATTTCTTGATGTTTCTATATTGGAGCGGAGTCTTGAAGTGACTTCAAGACTCCGCTCCAATACATATATATATATATATATATATATATATATATATATATATATATATATATATATATATATATATACATATGTGTGTGTGTGTATATCACGAAAATAAACACGTGATTAAAAATGTGACAATGTCAGACCACGGAGGAAAAATGAAACAGGAATGTCCTTAAGTACTTTCGTATATTAATACATCTTCAGAAGTAGTGAGTACTCCTTCTGAAGATGTATTAATATACGAAAGTACTTAAGGAAATTCCTGTTTCATTTTTCCTCCGTGGTCTGACATTGTCATATATACATACATATATATATATATATATATATATATATATATATATATATATATATATATATATATATATATATATATATTTATATATGTTGTTGAATATGACCGAAAAGGTAAGATTAATAATTCTAACTCGAATTTTCTCAATATTTCTTATGATTTTCATCACTGTCGGTGGTAATAAAAATAACAATTCTCCAAAATTCATTTTTTATTGTCTGTCGCCTGAACGCGTTTCGTAATTCGTATTACATTTTCAAAGACTTTATTTACACACAAATTCTTCGTACTTATACTCTATTGGATGAGGTGACATGGTACAAAAGTTTTGGGTGAGGTGACAAACACAAGACAGAACACGACACAATGGTTATAAATTGGATAAGTGAACATATGAATGGACACGGGAGAGACATCTCCCGTCACGCAGGGTGCAGTCGCACCTCCACAGATCTCCAGTATCATCTATTGATACTGGTAATGGCTCAGAAGGGCCACAACTTACGGGCTATTCATGCCCGTGCCACCTTTTGGGTGGCTTATTCTTCACCAATCAATATGAATGGAAGTAACTGCAGGCCGATTGGCCCATCCTTCCTCTTGCTGCTTCCATATTGGTTCGGGGTCTTGAAGTGGGTAGAATGTAGTTGTGCATTAATTGGCTGTTGATTGACTTTTTGATGTGTAGTGCCTCGCTGATGTCAAGCCGACTGCTATCGCCGTATCTATCGATGATTTCTGTGTTGTTTGTTAAGATTTCTCTGGTGATGGTCTGGCTGTGAGAAGAGATTATATGCTCCTTGATGGAGCCCTGTTGCTTATGCATTGTTAATCGCCTGGAAAGAGACGTTGTTGTCTTATCTATGTTGTTGTCTTACCTCGTACTGAGTTCTTTGGGCTTACAGTCCCCAAGTGGGCATTTAAGGCATAGACTACGTTGGTCTCCTTTAAGGCGTTCTGCTTGGTATCTGGAGAGTTTTTCATGAGTGTCTTTGCCGTTTTTTGGGTTTAATAATTAATTGTCAATTGTATTTTCTGATTTTTGTCTTTAGAGATAACGTTCCTATCAACAATATCTTTCAGGACCCTTTCCTCCGTTTTATGAGCAGTCGAAAAGAAGTTCCTGTAAAATAGTGTAATAGGAGGTACAAGTGTTGTGTTGGTTGACTCTTCAGAGGTTGCATGGCGTTTCACGTTTCCATGCAACCTCTGAAGAGTCAACCAACACAACACTTGTTCCCCCTATTAGACAAATTCAACAACATATGTTTAGAAGAAAGACTGCTACCAAAATATACTAATATATATATATATATATATATATATATATATATATATATATATATATATATATATATATATATATATATATATATATATATATATATATATTATATAGCAAGGGTTAAGGGTACCACCTCTGGTGCAATTGTAGGATATAGAGGATGAGTACAACTCATCCTCTGTACCCACCTCGTTAATTTGTGTCACTGTAATCTTCATGTAAAATCAGCTCGCCATGGTGGGTCATTTATATGGCAGGAACAGTTAGTCTATGAGTCTCTTGATTTGTCCTTCAGGGGGTCTCCGCTTCTCTATTTTGCCCTTGACGTAGATTTATTTCCTCAGTGTGTGCGCGCTCATCCATGCGTGTTCACATGCGTGCGCTTGTGAGTGTGTTTGGTTGCGTGAGTGCTGCAGCGGTGTTTGTTGAATAAATACCAAGTGTTGGGATGGATTCTGCCCCACCGGCGCTTTCCCACCCCTGACTCTTCCCTGCCATGACAGAGGCGTGCGTGTGAACTAGCCTAGTTGGCTCTGTCTGTGTGTCCTTGCCTAGTTGGTTCTGTCTGTGTGTCCTTGCCTAGTTGGCTCTGTCTGTGTGTCCTTGCCTAGTTGGCTCTGAGTGTCCTTGCCTAGTTGTGTCAACTTGAAGTGATATTTTAGCTCTTGAGCCCCGCATCATTGCTATTGTATTTGGTGCATCTGTAAATCCCAACTTTCGAGTTCTCTGCCATACCTGCTCATGATGCTGTGAATGGTGATGGCTTCCAACACTTGTAGCACGCTCAAGGGGGTCTTACCAGAAGTAAGACCATTCTGGAAATGACTTCCAGAGTGCATGCAGGTCGGCGTTCAATCCCCGACCGTCCAAGTGGTTGGGCACCATTCCTTTTCCTCCGTCCCATCCCAAATCCTCATCCTGAACCTTTCCCAATGCTATATATAGTCCTAATGTCTTGGTGCTTTCCCTCGACAATTCCCTCCCTCCCTCCATCCTTCCTTCCCCCTGTAGAGCACTCTTTGGCTCTTCTGTTTTTCCACCTTTCACCCTGACCTTCTTTCTGTTGTGCCTCGCCTGGAAGACGCTACCTTTATCACCTCGTCTCTACCCCCTCACCATTTTACACATTGTGATCGTACCGCCCATTGTTCTTTTCTTTGTGCCGCGATGTCAGTTGGAAACTGCCGCTCTGCATTTTCCCCGCCTCTAGTGTAATTATTTTGCTGCCCTACAGCAGTGCATTCCTGGTGGTAGTCTCAATGACCATTAGTGTCCACTGCTCTCATATTCACCCCTGATAGCTGGGGGGATTGTACACGATAACTACAACTATTGTTGTGTGCTCTGTGCCTACCCTCTCAACCTCCCTCGTGGATTAGCCTCCTCTGCCATAGATATTTCCTCAAATCTCCAGCGAGCTTTTAATCAACACTGTCTAGGTATGGAGGATTAGGGGGAGACTCTAACTTTGAAATTCTATCTTTACATCGTGTTGTGGAGTCGTTGTGATTGGATTAGAGCCAGAACAACATTTCCTCATGTTTTTTCATTGGTGTTTGTATGCATTCAGGGTCTTGGGCGTGAATGCATACAAGCCCATACAATTAGGCACTATTATGTGTACGTTTGAAACTCATTCCATTTGTTTCCTGCTGACACTGAATAGATTATTTCTAATGCTAGATAAGCTTGCATGTGCAGCTGATGATATCCGGTTCATGTGGATTTTCTGAGGTAGATCCGGTGTAATATCAAGCCCAGATTTTGTTCTTTGTTTAATTATTTTTATGTGTGTGTGTGTATAATGGAAAATTATACTCACAATGCGAGTATTATATTAATCGCAAATAATAATCAGCTATTTTTGCCTGGAGTATGAAACTTCAGCTCTTAGCTCCCGCCTTTGCATTCGCTAGACATTTGAGACAATAACCCAAACTTCGTATCACTGTTTATGTCTACAATAGAAATTATGGATGGAGGTGGCTTCTACTACCTCTTCGTCAAATCCACCCCATTTCCATACGCATGTATGTGTACGCTCTCACCTCTGTGTGTTTACAGGATTCAAGCTTCAGCTCTTGGGTCCTAATCTTAACTTTCGGTATATTTATTCCAGAACCATTTGGGCTGCGTCTTATTTTGTTTTAAATCTGTGTTCAGAAATGGCTTCCAGTATATCCCTACTGTGTTAAATGGTCGGTCTCTGGCTGCCTTGTCGAGTCTCTAGATTATTTTGTGTGTCATGATCATGTCTCTCATGTCTCTTCTCGTCCAGTGAAATGTTCAGCTGTTTGCTCTTGTCTTGAAGTTCAGCTCTGGAACCACTATGATATCTAGCCTTAGAACTTTCTCCAGCTTAGTTTACAAGAATGGACTTCGATGTCGCTCGAAGTCCACTGCATATTTTGAAATTGGTCTAACGTACGTGTAACAAAGCATTCTGGAGGACTCCCTGGTCAGATTTCTCAAGAAAGTTCTTACTTTAAAAAGCCTAGCACGTGCCGCTGACGTTATCCGGCCTTTTTTTCGCTGTCCGGCTGCCGGATTATTTCCTCTCCAATGGTACCATGTGTCGCCCTTCTGCCTCTACGGGTGAGGAGAGTGCCAGGAAAGCAGAGTGTTGGAGGCAGCGTGGAAGTAGAGTTAGGGAAGGCAGCGTGAGAGTAGAGTTTTTTGTGTGAGTGAGAGTGAATGTTAATTAGTTAGAAACGACAAGAAGGTGCTCGTTCGTAGCGTTCTTCCCTAACTGGTGAGTCCTATTTCATATTTGTGTAATATCCGTAGTTCGGCAGAGATATTTACATCACTAATGATTTTAATTATCTTTATCACACGATGTTGCGTAAACGGATTTTATGATATACTAAGTAATGATATACTAAGAGATTAGTAGTGTATAACCATTATACATGCAATCAAAGATCAGTAACAAAGGAGGGAACATGTATGCTCGCTGTTGTAATGTTGCTCACATTGTCTCTCACTCTCACTTTGTTTCTCACATTGTCTCTCACTCTCACTTTGTTGCTCACATTGTCTCTCAGTCTCACTTTGTTGCTCACATTGTCTCTCAGTCTCACTTTGTTGCTCACATTGTCTCTCATTCTCACTTTGTTGCTCACAATGTCTCTCAGTCTCACTTTGTTGCTCACATTGTCTCTCAGTCTCACTTTGTTGCTCACATTGTCTCTCACTCTCACTTTGTTGCTCACATTGTCTCTCAGTCTCACTTTGTCTCTCACATTGTCTCTCACTCTCACTTTGTCTCTCACATTGTCTCTCAATCTCCTCCTTAAACCAGGCCTAAATCTCAGCATACGTGCTACCGTCTCTTATCACTATAATATTACAATCACAATAATCAATCATCATTTCCATCACTGCAGTCATCATTCAACCCGTCCTCTTAAAAAGAACGTCACTTTTGGCTGGTATGCGCGATATGGCCAAATTTGGACGTAATTTGAAATGAAATCGACTCACAAAAGTGACGTACTGTTCCGTTTTCTGTTTGAGTCGTCCGGCCGACTCTACAAGGTTAAAAGAGGCAACTTTCCATTAACGTTTTTCATAACGTTTTGAAACTTTATGAGAATTTCCTGCCCACCTAACCTATCAGAGGACCCTTAACTTACTGTTGTTGAAAAAAAATCCCAAATTTAATTTCATTTTTTTTTCATTTTCAAATTACGTCCATATTCGGCCATACGGGCAAACGGCCAAAAGCAACGTTCTTTTTAAGAGGACAGGTTGATCATTACCACCGTTGACCAGACCAGACCACACACTAGAAGGTGAAGGGACGACGACGTTTCGGTACGTCCTGGACCATTCTCACAATCGACTTGAAAATGGTCCAGGACGGACCGAAACGTCGTCGTCCCTTCACCTTCTAGTGTGTGGTCTGGTCAACATACTTCAGCCACGTTATTGTGACTCATCGCCTGCATTACCACCGTTATAAACATCTTCACTATCATCATCAAAATTAATATGGATCGTCGTCATTCATCACCACGAGAAACGTTACCTCTCCATTTGGTTCAGTATCACAAGAGCGGCACCGGTTCGACGTCGAATCAACGTCATTGACACGAATTCAACTTTGACGTCGGTGGATCGGCGTCGACCCGGCGCCACTTCTCAACGTTCGTAAATACCGCCTGATTCTTGGCGGAAAACGAACGCGTAAGATACATAAAACAGCGCCACGGGACTATTAAAATCTGTACAATTGCCCGCGTGTACACATCAGCTGAGAGTCTGTGTTACATTCCAGTCCACACCAACGCAATCATCCTTTAGTTACCATTACTTTTCCCCCGTCCCATCCCAAATCCTTATCCTGACCCCATTCCCAGTGCTATATAGTCGTAATGCCTTGGCGATATATCCTGATAGTTCCCTTCCCTTCTCACACGACTGCTTGTGTGGTTTCTTTATTGCGGGACCTGTATAGCCCCCCCCCCTCCTTGGCTCACACTCTCCAAACCTCTCACGCATCATACACACACACATATATAATTTATACATACATACATGTATTTGTAGCCTATACATACAGATACACACACACTGGAAAGCCTAACTCACATAGACCAATACCAAAATGATTTTATGCTTTATGTACATTCTCCACGGCTCTCGAAACCCCTTTTTCCGTGGATTGTCGAAGCTTAAATTGTGCCTTTATGCAGCGATAACTACTCCTGAAACGATTATCGCTACAATCAACCATTACAACCAACCAACCGACCACAGTGAACTAAAGCACCACGGACTAATAGAATACTAAACTACTCCCAAGTTACCAACAATAACTGAACCAAAACCATTCAAACTCACGAAGTCAACCTAACTACCAAAGCTAAACAATCATAAGCCAGAAAATCACTTCACTACCCACGCAAAGAAGGAAGGAAGGAAGGAACCGCGTGGCGGTGAGGAAACATGGAGAGTTAAACTGTTGGAAGTGGCAGCAAGAAACGTTTTAATCCAGCATGTCAGGGGACCCACAAGAATGAGAGGCAACGATGAACCAGCGAAACTCGACTTAGTCTTCACTCTGACTCCAACAAAAGGAAAATCGGTTTCAAAGCCCCCGTGGGAATGAGCAGTCACAGTGTACTGATGTTTGAGTATTTGGTCGAAGTATGGTTAATGTACTCAAGAAAGGGCCCAGAAAACAAAAGGCTGGCATTCCGAAAGAGAAACTATGAAGAGATAAGAACATTCCTAGCATATATAACTTGGGAAACAGAGCTCAGAGGAAAGACAGGCTCAAGACATGATAGACTACATCACACATAAGTTTAAGTAGGCAGCAGACAAGTTCGCCCCAGTCCAAAAGGCATGAAAATGAAATGCAGACGAGAAACCCATGGTTTAATCAGATATGTAAGGCAAAGCAACTAAGTACAAGTAAGTAAGTAATTATCAAAGAACGCACCAAGCCGGGAAAGCTATGTAGCACCATCAAATGTGCGGAATAATCAGAGGGCGCTAAAATCATTGAGGATGCCAATATGAGAACAGAAACGCATGAGGCGAACGATATCAAAAGTATTCAGTTCACAATGAATTTTATCGAGGGAAAAGTGACTGCAGGGGACGGTCGGAAAGGAAGACACACGCTCGTCCTGGAAGTCAGAACATTCAACAAGGATATGTACAACTTTAAGAGGGAGCATCTAAGTACAAGGGCGCGTAGAAACTATAGAAATAACATGACACTAGAGAGCAGAGAAAGATACCAGAGCGCCAGGAATGAATACGTCAGGGTAAGAAGAGAGGCAGAAAGGTAATATGAAAATGACATAGCAAGCCAGGCAAAGACTGCACCTAAATTGCTGCACAGCCACATTAGGAAAAAACAACTGTGAAGGAACAGGTAATGATATTAAGGATTGGGACAGATTCACTCCAACCGACAAGGAAGTGTGCGAGGAACTCGATAAGAAATTCCAGAAGGTCTTCACAGTTGAGCGTGGGGAAGTCCCAGAGATTAGAGAGGGAATATATAACCAAACACTACTAGACGAGTTTGTGATTACCAGTGGGGAGGTGAGGAAGTATCTTCTAGTGTTGGATGCGAGAAAAGCTATAGGTCCGGATGGAATCTCACCTTGCATACTGAAGGAAGGAGCAGAAGCACTGTCCCTGCCACTCTCCATGGTGTATAACGAATCACTGATAACAGGTGAACTGCCAAAAAAATGGAAGACGGCTAATGTAGTCCCGATATTCAAGAAGGGTGATAGACAGGAGACCCTGAACTACAGGCTAGTGTCCCTTACTTACTAAAAGCTAGTGGAATATCTGGAGCGAAATAATTTGTAACAGCAGCAGCATAGGTTCAGGGATGGCAAATCATACTTCACAAGATTAATTGAATTCAATGACCAGGCAACAAAAGTCAAGCATGAAAGAGAGGACTGGGGAGACTGCATATTTTTAGATTGACAGAAAGCCTTTGACACAGTGCCACACAAAAAACTAGTGCACAAGCTGGAGATGCAGGCAGGAGTGAAAGGGACGGTACTCCACTGGATAAGTAAGTACCTAAGCATCAGAAGACAGTGAGTCACTGTGAGGTGTGAGGTCTCTGAGTGGCGAGACTTCACCAGTGGAGTCCCACAGGGCTCAGTCCTTGGGCCTATACTGTTTCTGATATATGTAAATGATCTCCCAGAGGGAATAGACTCGTTCCTCTCAATGTTTGCTGACGATGCAAAATTATGAGGATTAAAGCAGAGGAAGATAATATGAGGCTACAAGATGACCTAGACAAACTGAAGGAATAATGCAACAAATGACTACTAAAGTTCAATCCAAGGAAATGTAAGTTAATGAAACTAGGTGGAGGAAATAGGAGGCTAGATACTAGATACCGAATGGGAGATGAAGTCCTTTAGGAAATGGACAGAAAAATCTAGGAGGTGACATCAAAAAGCCCACATCAAAAGAATAACATCGGCGGCGTATGCGAGACTGGCTAACACCAGAACTGCCTTCAGAAAACTGTGTAAGGAATATTTCAGAACTTTGTATACCATGTATGTAAAACCAATCCAGGATTATGCGGCCCCAGCATAGAGTCCATCCATACCTTATCAAGCACAAGACGAAGCTGGAAAAATTTCAGAGGTATACCATTAGGCTAAGAACTAAGAGGCATGAGTTACGAGGAAAGGCTGAGTGAACTACACCTCACGTCGCTAGAAGACAAAAGATCTCGGAGAGACATGATCACTACATTCAAAAGTCTCAGGGGAATTGACCGGGTAGACAAGGATGGATTATTGAACACGGGTGGTACAATATAAAAATGTTGTGGATTCCTTCTCACATTGGCCTGCAGGAACATGACAAAGTTGACGCCCTTGCTAAGGCTGCAGTAAATAAAGACAGTGTTGAACGGAATCTTGAGTTATCAAATAGGTCCCTTAAAAGTGTCATTAGACGAGAACTCCTGGATGGATTTGAAGAAAGTAGAACTGTGCAAACTGGAATTAGCAGGTCCATTGTTCATCACATTGAAATGTGTGAAGTAAAACATGTGTATGGGGCAAGTAATAAAGTCAGTAGACTAACAGATGTTGTCACAGCTCGTATAAGACTTGGCTACAAGTATCTCTGGCAGTTCGGCTTGTATAGGGATCTAGATGAAGTAAAGTGTAAAGTGTGTGGACAAAGACAGGGACACACACTAGAACACTATATCTTGGATTGTAGTAAAATTGAGCCATTTAGAGATAGATCTAAACTCACTCTGTATGATATGGCAACCTATCTTATTACCATGGGAAAATTACCTGAAATACTTGCACTGTATCCACATTTCGCTTCCAGTAGATGAACGACATACGAGATTCAGAAACAAGTAGTGTATTTTTGAAGACTAACAAGAAACAGAAGCTCCCCTATGACTCTGTAATGTCCCCATTGGTCAAACTATTATGTATTAGCGATAAGACCTACCATTAATGTATGATGACTTACTGTAAATATGTAGCTCTTGAAATAGCACTTTCTCTGTAACTTGCTGACATTGTAACTATAAGGTGTGAAGGATAGATGAAATTGTTTATGTAATAATCTAAGATGAGGTCTGATAAAGACCTTTTGTGCCCTCTGTAATGCTTTTGCGCTACCGCTCACAGGATGAGTATGGGGTGCACAATAAACTAGCCGCCTTCGGCGGCAACAATCGAAAACACGGGTG
>WNGS01166153.1:0-11302 GCA_020271785.1 Procambarus virginalis | reverse complement strand
TGTTGAATATGACCGAAAAGGTAAGATTAAAAATTCTAATCCGAATTTTCTCAATATTTCTTATGTTTTCCTTCACTGTCAGTGGTAATAAAATAACAATTCTCCAAAATTCATTTTTTAATTGTCTGTCGCCTGAACGCGTTTCGTAATTCGTATTACATTTTCAAAGACTTAATTTACACACAAATTCTTCGTACTTATACACTATTGAATGAGGTGACATGGTACAAAAGTTTTGGGCAAGGTGACAAACACAAGACAGAACACGAAACAATGGTATAAATTGGATAAGTGAACATATGAATGGACACGGGAGAGACATCTCCTGTCACGCAGGGTGCAGTCGCACCTCCACAGATCTCCAGTATCATCTATTGATACTGGTAATGGCTCAGAAGGCCACAACTTCCGGGCTATTCATGCCCGTGCCACCTTTTGGGTGACTTAATCTTCATCAATCAATACGAATGGAAGTACTGCAGGCCGATTGGCCCATACTTCCTCTTGCTGCTTCCATATTGGTTCGGGGTCTTGAAGTGGGTTGAATGTAGTTGTGCATTTATTGGCTGTTGATTGCTGGTGTTGACTTTTTGATGTGTAGTGTCTCGCTGATGTCAAGCCGCTTGCTATCGCTGTACCTATCGATGATTTCTGTGTTGTTTGTTAAGATTTCTCTGGTGATGGTCTGGTTGTGAGAAGAGATTATATGCTCCTTGATGGAGCCCTGTTGCTTATGCATTGTTAATCGCCTGGAAAGAGACGTTGTTGTCTTACCTCGTACTGAGTTCTTTGGGCTTACAGTCCCCAGGTGGGCATTTAAAGGCATAGACGACGTTGGTCTCCTTTAAGGCGTTCTGCTTGGTATCTGGAGAGTTTTTCATGAGTATATTTGCCGTTTTTTGGTTTTATAATTAATTGTCAATTGTATTTTCTGATTTTTGTCTTTAGGGATAACATTCCTATCAACAATATCTTTCAGGACCCTTTCCTCCGTTTTATGAGCCGTCGAAAAGAAGTTCCTGTAAAATAGTCTAATAGGAGGTACAAGTGTTGTGTTGGTTGACTCTTCAGAGGTTGCATGGCGTTTCACTTTTCCATGCAAGCTCTGAAGAGTCAACCAACACAACACTTGTTCCCTCTATTAGACAAATTCAACAACATATGTCTACAAGAAAGACTGCTACCAAAATATACTAATATATATATATTTTATATAGCAAGGGTTAAGGGTACCACCTCTGGTGCAATTGTAGGATATAGAGGATGAGTACAACTCATCCTCTGTACCCACCTCGTTAATTTGTGTCACCGTAATCTTCATGTAAAAATCAGCTTGCCATGGTGGGTCATTTATATGGCAGGAACAGTTAGTCTATGAGTCTCTTGATTTGTCCTTCAGGGGTCTCCGCTTCTCTATTTTGCCCTTGACGTGGATTTATTTCCTCAGTGTGTGCGCGCTCATCCATGCGTGTTCACATGCGTGCGCTTGTGAGTGTGTTTGGTTGCGTGAGTGCTGCAGCGGTGTTTGTTGAATAAATACCAAGTGTTGGGATGGAGTCTGCCCCACCGGCGCTTTCCCACCCCTGACTCTTCCCTGCCATGACAGAGGCGTGCGTGTGAACTAGCCTAGTTGGCTCTGTCTGTGTGTCCTTGCCTAGTTGGCTCTGTCTGTGTGTCCTTGCCTAGTTGGCTCTGTCTGTGTGTCCTTGCCTAGTTGGCTCTGTCTGTGTGTTCTTGCCTAGTTGGCTCTGTCTGTGTGTCCTTGCCTAGTTGGCTCTGTCTGTGTGTCCTTGCCTAGTTGGCTCTGTCTGTGTGTCCTTGCCTAGTTGGCTCTGTCTGTGTGTCCTTGCCTAGTTGGCTCTGTCTGTGTGTTCTTGCCTAGTTGGCTCTGTCTGTGTGTCCTTGCCTAGTTGGCTCTGTCTGTGTGTCCTTGCCTAGTTGGTTCTGTCTGTGTGTCCTTGCCTAGTTGGCTCTGTCTGTGTGTCCTTGCCTAGTTGGCTCTGTCTGTGTGTCCTTGCCTAGTTGGTTCTGTCTGTGTGTCCTTGCCTAGTTGGCTCTGTCTGTGTGTCCTTGCCTAGTTGGCTCTGTCTGTGTGTCCTTGCCTAGTTGGCTCTGAGTGTCCTTGCCTAGTTGGCTCTGTCTGTGTGTCCTTGCCTAGTTGGCTCTGAGTGTCCTTGCCTAGTTGGCTCTGTCTGTGTGTCCTTGCCTAGTTGGCTCTGAGTGTCCTTGCCTAGTTGGCTCTGAGTGTCCTTGCCTAGTTGTGTCAACTTGAAGTGATATTTTAGCTCTTGAGCCCCGCATCATTGCTATTGTATTTGGTGCATCTGTAAATCCCAACTTTCGAGTTCTCTGCCATACCTGCTCATGATGTTGTGAATGGTGATGGCTTCCAACACTTCTAGCACGCTCAAGGGGGTCTTACCAGAAGTAAGACCATTCTGGAAATGACTTCCAGAGTGCATGCAGGTCGGCGTTCAATCCCCGACCGTCCAAGTGGTTGGGCACCATTCCTTTTCCTCCGTCCCATCCCAAATCCTCATCCTGAACCTTTCCCAATGCTATATATAGTTCTAATGTCTTGGTGCTTTCCCTCGACAATTCCCTCCCTCCCTCCATCCTTCCTTCCCCCTGTAGAGCACTCTTTGGCTCTTCTGTTTTTCCACCTTTCACCCTGACCTTCTTTCTGTTGTGCCTCGCCTGGAAGACGCTACCTTTATCACCTCGTCTCTACCCCCTCACCATTTTACACATTGTGATCGTACCGCCCATTGTTCTTTTCTTTGTGCCGCGATGTCAGTTGGAAACTGCCGCTCTGCATTTTCCCCGGCTCTAGTGTAATTATTTTGCTGCCCTACAGCAGTGCATTCCTGGTGGTAGTCTCAATGACCATTAGTGTCCACTGCTCTCATATTCACCCCTGATAGCTGGGGGATTGTACACGATAACTACAACTATTGTTGTGTGCTCTGTGCCTACCCTCTCAACCTCCCTCGTGGATTAGCCTCCTCTGCCATAGATATTTCCTCAAATCTCCAGCGAGCTTTTAATCAACACTGTCTAGGTATGGAGGATTAGGGGGAGACTCTAACTTTGAAATTCTATCTTTACATCGTGTTGTGGAGTCGTTGTGATTGGCTTAGAGCCAGAGCAACATTTCCTCATGTTTTTTCATTGGTGTTTGTATGCATTCAGGGTCTTGGGCGTGAATGCATACAAGCCCATACAATTAGGCACTATTATGTGTACGTTTGAAACTCATTCCATTTGTTTCCTGCTGACACTGAATAGATTATTTCTAATGCTAGATAAGCTTGCATGTGCAGCTGATGATATCCGGTTCATGTGGATTTTCTGAGGTAGATCCGGTGTAATATCAAGCCCAGATTTTGTTCTTTGTTTAATTATTTTTATGTGTGTGTGTGTATAATGGAAAATTATACTCACAATGCGAGTATTATATTAATCGCAAATAATAATCAGCTATTTTTGCCTGGAGTATGAAACTTCAGCTCTTAGCTCCCGCCTTTGCATTCGCTAGACATTTGAGACAATAACCCAAACTTCGTATCACTGTTTATGTCTACAATAGAAATTATGGATGGAGGTGGCTTCTACTACCTTTTCGTCAAATCCACCCCATTTCCATACGCATGTATGTGTACGCTCTCACCTCTGTGTGTTTACAGGATTCAAGCTTCAGCTCTTGGGTCCTAATCTTAACTTTCGGTATATTTATTCCAGAACCATTTGGGCTGCGTCTTATTTTGTTTTAAATCTGTGTTCAGAAATGGCTTCCAATATATCCCTACTGTGTTAAATGGTCGGTCTCTGGCTGCCTTGTCGAGTCTCTAGATTATTTTGTGTGTCATGATCATGTCTCTCATGTCTCTTCTCGTCCAGTGAAATGTTCAGCTGTTTGCTCTTGTCTTGAAGTTCAGCTCTGGAACCACTATGATATCTAGCCTTAGAACTTTCTCCAGCTTAGTTTACAAGAATGGACTTCGATGTCGCTCGAAGTCCACTGCATATTTTGAAATTGGTCTAACGTACGTGTAACAAAGCATTCTGGAGGACTCCCTGGTCAGATTTCTCAAGAAAGTTCTTACTTTAAAAAGCCTAGCACGTGCCGCTGACGTTATCCGGCCTTTTTTTCGCTGTCCGGCTGCCGGATTATTTCCTCTCCAATGGTACCATGTGTCGCCCTTCTGCCTCTACGGGTGAGGAGAGTGCCAGGAAAGCAGAGTGTTGGAGGCAGCGTGGAAGTAGAGTTAGGGAAGGCAGCGTGAGAGTAGAGTTTTTTGTGTGAGTGAGAGTGAATGTTAATTAGTTAGAAACAACAAGAAGGTGCTCGTTCGTAGCGTTCTTCCCTAACTGGTGAGTCCTATTTCATATTTGTGTAATATCCGTAGTTCGGCAGAGATATTTACATCACTAATGATTTTAATTATCTTTATCACACGATGTTGCGTAAACGGATTTTATGATATACTAAGTAATGATATACTAAGAGATTAGTAGTGTATAACCATTATACATGCAATCAAAGATCAGTAACAAAGGAGGGAACATGTATGCTCGCTGTTGTAATGTTGCTCACATTGTCTCTCACTCTCACTTTGTTGCTCACATTGTCTCTCACTCTCACTTTGTTGCTCACATTGTCTCTCAGTCTCACTTTGTTGCTCACATTGTCTCTCACTCTCACTTTGTTGCTCACATTGTCTCTCACTCTCACTTTGTCTCTCACATTGTCTCTTAGTCTCACTTTGTTGCTCACATTGTCTCTCAGTCTCACTTTGTTGCTCACATTGTCTCTCAGTCTCACTTTGTTGCTCACATTGTCTCTCAGTCTCACTTTGTTGCTCACATTGTCTCTCAGTCTCACTTTGTTGCTCACATTGTCTCTTAGTCTAACTTTGTTGCTCACATTGTCTCTCAGTCTCACTTTGTTGCTCACATTGTCTCTCAGTCTCACTTTGTTGCTCACATTGTCTCTCACTCTCACTTTGTTGCTCACATTGTCTCTCAGTCTCACTTTGTTGCTCACATTGTCTCTCAGTCTCACTTTGTTGCTCACATTGTCTCTCAGTCTCACTTTGTTGCTCACATTGTCTCTCACTTTCACTTTGTTGCTCACATTGTCTCTCAGTCTCACTTTGTTGCTCACATTGTCTCTCACTTTCACTTTGTTGCTCACATTGTTTCTCAGTCTCACTTTGTCTCTCACATTGTCTCTCAGTCTCACTTTGTCTCTCACTCTCACTTTGTCTCTCACATTGTCTCTCAATCTCCTCCTTAAACCAGGCCTAAATCTCAGCATACGTGCTACCGTCTCTTATCACTATAATATTACAATCACAATAATCAATCATCATTTCCATCACTGCAGTCATCATTCAACCCGTCCTCTTAAAAAGAACGTCACTTTTGGCTGGTATGCGCGATATGGCCAAATTTGGACGTAATTTGAAATGAAATCGACTCACAAAAGTGACGTACTGTTCCGTTTTCTGTTTGAGTCGTCCGGCCGACTCTACAAGGTTAAAAGAGGCAACTTTCCATTAACGTTTTTCATAACGTTTTGAAACTTTATGAGAATTTCCTGCCCACCTAACCTATCAGAGGACCCTTAACTTACTGTTGTTGAAAAAAAATCCCAAATTTAATTTCATTTTTTTTTCATTTTCAAATTATGTCCATATTCGGCCATACGGGCAAACGGCCAAAAGCAACGTTCTTTTTAAGAGGACAGGTTGATCATTACCACCGTTGACCAGACCAGACCACACACTAGAAGGTGAAGGGACGACGACGTTTCGGTACGTCCTGGACCATTCTCACAATCGACTTGAAAATGGTCCAGGACGGACCGAAACGTCGTCGTCCCTTCACCTTCTAGTGTGTGGTCTGGTCAACATACTTCAGCCACGTTATTGTGACTCATCGCCTGCATTACCACCGTTATAAACATCTTCACTATCATCATCAAAATTAATATGGATCGTCGTCATTCATCCCCACGAGAAACGTTACCTCTCCATTTGGTTCAGTATCACAAGAGCGGCACCGGTTCGACGTCGAATCAACGTCATTGACGCGAATTCAACTTTGACGTCGGTGGATCGGCGTCGACCCGGCGCCACTTCTCAACGTTCGTAAATACCGCCTGATTCTTGTCGGAAAACGAACGCGTAAGATACATAAAACAGCGCCACGGGACTATTAAAATCTGTACAATTGCCCGCGTGTACACATCAGCTGAGAGTCTGTGTTACATTCCAGTCCACACCAACGCAATCATCCTTTAGTTACCATTACTTTTCCCCCGAAAACCCAAATCCTTATCTTGACCCCATTCCCAGTTCTATATAGTCGTAATGCCTTGGCGATATATCCTGATAGTTCCCTTCCCTTCTCACACGACTGCTTGTGTGGTTTCTTTATTGCGGGACCTGTATAGCCCCCCCCCCTCCTTGGCTCACACTCTCCAAACCTCTCACGCATCATACACACACACATATATAATTTATACATACATACATGTATTTGTAGCCTATACATACAGATACACACACACTGGAAAGCCTAACTCACATAGACCAATACCAAAATGATTTTATGCTTTATGTACATTCTCCACGGCTCTCGAAACCCCTTTTTCCGTGGATTGTCGAAGCTTAAATTGTGCCTTTATGCAGCGATAACTACTCCTGAAACGATTATCGCTACAATCAACCATTACAACCAACCAACCGACCACAGTGAACTAAAGCACCACGGACTAATAGAATACTAAACTACTCCCAAGTTACCAACAATAACTGAACCAAAACCATTCAAACTCACGAAGTCAACCTAACTACCAAAGCTAAACAATCATAAGCCAGAAAATCACTTCACTACCCACGCAAAGAAGGAAGGAAGGAAGGAACCGCGTGGCGGTGAGGAAACATGGAGAGTTAAACTGTTGGAAGTGGCAGCAAGAAACGTTTTAATCCAGCATGTCAGGGGACCCACAAGAATGAGAGGCAACGATGAACCAGCGAAACTCGACTTAGTCTTCACTCTGACTCCAACAAAAGGAAAATCGGTTTCAAAGCCCCCGTGGGAATGAGCAGTCACAGTGTACTGATGTTTGAGTATTTGGTCGAAGTATGGTTAATGTACTCAAGAAAGGGCCCAGAAAACAAAAGGCTGGCATTCCGAAAGAGAAACTATGAAGAGATAAGAACATTCCTAGCATATATAACTTGGGAAACAGAGCTCAGAGGAAAGACAGGCTCAAGACATGATAGACTACATCACACATAAGTTTAAGTAGGCAGCAGACAAGTTCGTCCCAGTCCAAAAGGCATGAAAATGAAATGCAGACGAGAAACCCATGGTTTAATCAGATATGTAAGGCAAAGCAACTAAGTACAAGTAAGTAAGTAATTATCAAAGAACGCACCAAGCCGGGAAAGCTATGTAGCACCATCAAATGTGCGGAATAATCAGAGGGCGCTAAAATCATTGAGGATGCCAATATGAGAACAGAAACGCATGAGGCGAACGATATCAAAAGTATTCAATTCACAATGAATTTTATCGAGGGAAAAGTGACTGCAGGGGACGGTCGGAAAGGAAGACACACGCTCGTCCTGGAAGTCAGAACATTCAACAAGGATATGTACAACTTTAAGAGGGAGCATCTAAGTACAAGGGCGCGTAGAAACTATAGAAATAACATGACACTAGAGAGCAGAGAAAGATACCAGAGCGCCAGGAATGAATACGTCAGGGTAAGAAGGAGGCAGAAAGGTAATATGAAAATGACATAGCAAGCCAGGCAAAGACTGCACCTAAATTGCTGCACAGCCACATTAGGAAAAAACAACTGTGAAGGAACAGGTAATGATATTAAGGATTGGGACAGATTCACTACAACCGACAAGGAAGTGTGCGAGGAACTCGATAAGAAATTCCAGAAGGTCTTCACAGTTGAGCGTGGGGAAGTCCCAGAGATTAGAGAGGGAATATATAACCAAACACTACTAGACGAGTTTGTGATTACCAGTGGGGAGGTGAGGAAGTATCTTCTAGTGTTGGATGCGAGAAAAGCTATAGGTCCGGATGGAATCTCACCTTGCATACTGAAGGAAGGAGCAGAAGCACTGTCCCTGCCACTCTCCATGGTGTATAACGAATCACTGATAACAGGTGAACTGCCAAAAAAATGGAAGACGGCTAATGTAGTCCCGATATTCAAGAAGGGTGATAGACAGGAGACCCTGAACTACAGGCTAGTGTCCCTTACTTACTAAAAGCTAGTGGAATATCTGGAGCGAAATAATTTGTAACAGCAGCAGCATAGGTTCAGGGATGGCAAATCATACTTCACAAGATTAATTGAATTCAATGACCAGGCAACAAAAGTCAAGCATGAAAGAGAGGACTGGGGAGACTGCATATTTTTAGATTGACAGAAAGCCTTTGACACAGTGCCACACAAAAAACTAGTGCACAAGCTGGAGATGCAGGCAGGAGTGAAAGGGACGGTACTCCACTGGATAAGTAAGTACCTAAGCAACAGAAGACAGTGAGTCACTGTGAGGTGTGAGGTCTCTGAGTGGCGAGACGTCACCAGTGGAGTCCCACAGGGCTCAGTCCTTGGGCCTATACTGTTTCTGATATATGTAAATGATCTCCCAGAGGGAATAGACTCGTTCCTCTCAATGTTTGCTGACGATGCAAAAATTATGAGGATTAAAGCAGAGGAAGATAATATGAGGCTACAAGATGACCTAGACAAACTGAAGGAATAGTCCAACAAATGACTACTAAAGTTCAATCCAAGGAAATGTAAGTTAATGAAACTAGGTGGAGGAAATAGGAGGCTAGATACTAGATACCGAATGGGAGATGAAGTCCTTTAGGAAATGGACAGAAAAATCTAGGAGGTGACATCAAAAAGCCCACATCAAAAGAATAACATCGGCGGCGTATGCGAGACTGGCTAACACCAGAACTGCCTTCAGAAAACTGTGTAAGGAATATTTCAGAACTTTGTATACCATGTATGTAAAACCAATCCAGGATTATGCGGCCCCAGCATAGAGTCCATCCATACCTTATCAAGCACAAGACGAAGCTGGAAAAATTTCAGAGGTATACCATTAGGCTAAGAACTAAGAGGCATGAGTTACGAGGAAAGGCTGAGTGAACTACACCTCACGTCGCTAGAAGACAAAAGATCTCGGAGAGACATGATCACTACATTCAAAAGTCTCAGGGGAATTGACCGGGTAGACAAGGATGGATTATTGAACACGGGTGGTACACGCACAAGGGGACACAGGTGGATGCTGAGTACCCAAATGAGCCACAGAGACATTAGAAAGAACTTTTTCAGTGTCAGAGTAGTTAGTAAATGGAATGTAGTGTACTCAACTAGGTGAGTACACCACAACCACCTCCAATGCTTTAATTACTATTTAAAATCAGTCCTAATGATATCTAAACCCACAAACCCTCCACCATCACAACCATTGTTGCCATTCCTACCAAGCAACGATACCACTCCTAACACCACAAAACTAATCACCAACGTCGACAACCATGCCTTCACCAGCACCACCACCACCACTATCACCACAATCACCACCATCACCACCATTGTCGCCATCGTCTCATGACCCTTTTATGAAATTCCTTTGTGTGCCCAAGAAGCAATTATGTTATGCAAATTGATCATTGCCCACTACGTCCGTATACACACAGTCATCCGTGAGGGCGTAGCAGTATTACTTCCTCTTACCGTGCGCATTGAAATGAATGTTTTGAAGGTGGAGGAACGTGTGTGCCGGTTCACTAGGCTGCGTTGGCGACTGCGTGCTGATGTGCGAACGCGTTCGTTGTTATGCGCATGCGTTTCAGTGCTCACCTGGTTGTGCTTGCGGGGGTTGAGCTTCTCGCCATTTAACATTCAATCGCCTCGAGGCTTTTGGCCTCTTATCGTTACTATATTTAAAGCTATGGATGAATTTTCACTGCTTCACTTACTGCTGCATTTCATTTATTCATTCTTCTGATATTGAAAAATAACTTTTCTTTGCTCATTCGGTTACTTGGTTTCCACTTGCGTTCTCTTCCTCCTGTATCACCCATGAAGAAAAAAAATAAGTCGTGTCTATTTTCCTTGGTATTTTGTATGTGATAATCATGTCTCGCCTGTTTTTTTTAGCTTTCAGTGGCGTGATAAGTTAATGTAGTGACGATCAAGCCACACCAGAAGAGGAAGAAACGACGACGTTTCGGTCGTCGACTTCATAATGGTCCAGGACGGACCGAAACGTCGTCGTCTCTTCATCTCCTGGTGTGGTCTGGTGCATATCTTCAGCCCACGTTATTGTGACTCATTGTCTACAAGTTAATTTGGTCTTTCAACTCTTGGACTAGTCTGGTCGCCTACCTTTGGACGGCCTCCAGCTTAGTATGTTCTTAATGACTAATAAATTCAACGCAAGATATTCCAGAATTGTTATGACACACGATGTATAGTCTATATATTCATAGTTTTTTAAGAAACTATTGTTTACGAATATTGTATATACAGTCGACAGTGTCCCATGACGGGAATTTGTGTGACGGCTCAGGGTCACTTTTAAGACCCTGAATATTTTTTTTTTGTCCAGCCTGTGTATGGAGTCTGCCTCTACCACAGCACTGCTTAACGCATTTCATTTGTTAACTACCCTGACACTGAAAAAATTCTTTCTCACGTCTCTGAATTATCATTTTGCTGTACCTGTGTGTGTGTGTGTGTGTGTGTGTGTGTGTGTGTGTGTGTGTGTGTGTGTGGTGTGTGTGTGTGTGTGTGTGTGTGTGTGTGTGTGTTGCTAGTTTTTGGTGCGGAGAAATATACGGAGAAGAAATTTCAATTGAAATAGGCAAAACTAGATAGCCCGTTATCTATTTGCTATATATATATAACCATTATCAGTAATTATTTATTAATATCTTTGATTACTATAATTCATCGTTAGTAAGGATCTCCTATACTGCAATTGAAATATACGTTTCTAAAATATTAGTTTTGTTATTTTTACTTATACAATTATCATGAATAATAGTATATATATATATAGTATATATATATTATATATATATATTATTATATATATATATATAATATATATATATAGTATAGATATTATATATATAGTATATTACGTCATGTATCACTATCATTCAACATGTATAATAAATTATTATATTTTATAGAAATTATAAAAATAATAGAATATATTTTGGTAGCCTTCTT
>WNGS01166152.1:13278-53833 GCA_020271785.1 Procambarus virginalis | reverse complement strand
AACAATGTCATGCCTTGAGATGCCAACATGTGATGGTATCCATAGAATTGTAACTTCAAATCTGTTTCTTTATCAGTAAAACATTCATTCGAATATCACTGACTATTTTCTGGGTGTCACTAATTGTGCGTTCAATGCCAGGAGTGCACTCTGCGAGTCACAGTATATAAGTCCACTGCTTTTGTCTTTTAGAAATTCAGTGGCAAGGTTTATGCTGCAAGTTCGGTTTGAGTTGTACTACTGTGTATGGTGTGTACTACTGTGTTGGTATGTACTACTTGTGTACTACTGTGCACTACTGTGCACTACTCTGCACTGCTGTTGTGTACTACTTGTGTACTACTGTGCACTACTGTGCACTACTCTGCACTGCTGTTGTGTACTACTTGTGTACTACTGTGTTGGTGTGTACTACTGTGTTGGTGTGTACTACTGTGTTGGTATGTACTACTGTGCTGGTGTGTACAACTGTGCTGGTGTGTATTACTGTGCTGGTGTGTACTACTATGCTGCGGTGTACTACTGTGCTCGTGTGTACTACTGTGCTGATGTGTACTACTGTACTGGTGTGTACTACTCTGCTGGTGTATACTACTGTGCTGGTGTATACTATTGTGCGGTGTGTACAACTGTGCTGTTGTGTAATACTGTACTGGTGTGTACTACTCTGCTGGTGTATACTACTGTGCTGGTGTTACTACTGTGCTGGTGTGAACTACTGTGCTGTGTGTACATACTGTACTGGTGTGTACTACTCTGCTGGTGTATACTACTGTGCTGGTGTGTTACTACTGTGCTGGTGTATACTACTGTGCTGGTGTGTACTACTGTGCTGGTGTGTACTATTTTGATGGTGTGTACTACTGTGCTGGTGGGTACTACTGTGAGGTGTGTACTACTGTGATTTGTGTACTACTGTGCTGGTGTGTACTACTGTGCTGGTATATACTACTGTGCTGGTGTACTAGTGTGCTGGGGTGTACTACTGTGTCGTGTGTACTAATGTGCTTGTGTGTACTACTGTGCTGGTGAGTACTTCTGTGTTGGTGTGTACTACTGTGGCTGTGCACTATGTGTGGTGTGTACTACTCTGATGGCGTGTACTACTGTGCTGTTGTGTACTACTGTGTGGTGTGTACTACTGTGTGGTGTTTGTACTACTGTGTTGGTATGTACTACTGTGCTGTTGGGTACTACTGTGTGGTGTGTACTACTCTGATGGCGTGTACTACTGTGCTGTTGTGTACTACTGTGTGGTGTGTACTACTGTGGTGTTGTGTACTACTGTGCTGGTGTGCACTACTGTGCTGGTGTGTACTACTGTGCTGTTGTCTACTACTGTGCTGGTGTGTACTACTGTGCTTGCTGTGTACTACTTTGATGGTGTGTACTACTGTGCTGGTGTGTACTATAGTGCTGGTGCGTACTACTGTGTTGGGTGTACTACTGTGCTGTGTGTACTACTGTGTTGGTGTACTACTGTGTTGGTGTGTACTACTTTATGGTGGGTGTACTACTGTGCTGGTGTGTACTACTGCGCTGGTGTGTACTACTTTGATGGTGTGTACTACTGTACTGGTGTGTACTACTGTGTTGGTGTGTACTACTGTGCTCGTGTGTACTACTGTGCTGGTGTGTACTACTGTGCTGGTGTGTACTACTTTGATGGTGTGTACTACTGTGCTGGTGTGTACTACTGTGTTAGTGTGTACTACTGTGCTCTGTGTACTACTGTGCTGTTGTGTACTACTGTTGTGTGGTGTGTGTACTACTGTGGTGTGTGTACTACTGTGCTGGTGTGCACTACTGTGCTGGTGTGTACTACTGTGCTGTTGTTCTACTACTGTGCTGTGTGTACTACTGTGCTGCTGTGTACTACTTTGATGGTGTGTACTACTGTGTGGTGTGTACTACAGTGCTGGTGCGTACTACTGTGTTGGTGTGTACTACTGTGCTGTTGTGTACTACTGTGTTGGTGTGTACTACTGTGTTGTTGTGTACTACTTTGATGGTGTGTACTACTGTGCTGGTGTGTACTACTGCGCTGGTGTGTACTACTTTGATGGTGTGTACTACTGTACTGGTGTGTACTACTGTGTTGGTGTGTACTACTGTGCTCTTGTGTACTACTGTGCTGGTGTGTACTACTGTGCTGGTGTGTACTACTTTGATGGTGTGTACTACTGTGCTGGAGTGTACTACTGTGTTAGTGTGTACTACTGTGCTCTTGTGTACTACTGTGCTGTTGTGTACTACTGTGTGGTGTGTACTACTGTGGTGTTGTGTACTACTGTGCTGGTGTGCACTACTGTGCTGGTGTGTACTACTGTGCTGTTGTGTACTACTATGCTGGTGTGTACTACTGTGCTGCTGTGTACTACTTGATGGTGTGTACTACTGTGCTGGTGTGTAATACTGTGCTGTTGTGTACCACTGTGCTGTTGTGTACTACTTTGATGGTATGTACTACTGTGCTCGTGTGTACTACTTTGAGGGTCTGTACTACTGTGCTGTTATGCACTACTGCGCTGGTGTGTACTACTGTGCTGCTGTGTACTACTGTGCTTGTGTGTGCTACTGTGCTGGTGTGTACTACTGTGCTGGTGTGTACTATTGTGTACTACTGTGTGGTGCGTACTACTGTGTGGTGTGTACTACTGTGCTCTTGTGTACTACTGTGCTGTTGTGTACTACTGTGCTGGGTGTACTACTGTGTGGTGTGTACTACTGTGTTAGTGTGTACTACTTTGTTGGTATGTACTACTGTGCTGGTGTGTACTACTGTGCTGGTGTGTACTACTGTGCTGGGTGTACTACTGTGCTTTTGTGTACTACTGTTTTGGTGTGTACTACTGTGCTGGTATATATACTGTGCTGTGTGTACTAGTGTGCTGGTGTGTACTACTATGTGGTGTGTACTACTATGTCGTGTGTACTGCTGTGTTGGTGTGTACTACTGTGCTGGTATGTACTACTGTGCTGGTGTGTACTACTGTGTGGGGTGTACTACTGTGTGATGTGTGCTACTGTGAGGTGTGTACTATTGTGCTGGTGTGTACTACTTTGATGGTGTGTACTGCTGTGCTGGGGTGTACTATTGTGCTGGTGTGTACTACTGTGCTCGTGTGTACTACTGTGCTGGTGTGTACTACTGTGTTGCTGTGTACTACTGTGCTGGTGTGTACTACTGTGGTCGTGTGTACTACTGTGTTGGTGTGTACTACTGTGCTCGTGTGTATTACTGTGCTGGTGTGTACTACTGTGCTGGTGTGTACTACTGTGGTCGTGTGTACTACTGTGCTGGTGTGTACTACTGTGCTGGTGTGAACTACTGTGCTGGTGTGTACTTCTGTGCTGGTGTGTACTACTGTGTTGGTGTGTACTACTGTGTGGTTTGCACTACTGTCCTTGTGTGTACTACTGTGCTGGAGAAACTACTGTGCTGGTGTGTACTACTGTGCTGGTGTGTTCTACTGTGCTGGTGTGTACTACTGTGCTGGTGTGTACTACTGTGCTGGTGTCCACTACTGTGCTGGTGCGTAATACTGTGTGGTGTGCACTACTGTGCTGGTTTGTACTACTGTACTGGTGTACACTAGGGTGCTGGTGCATACTACTGTGTGGTTTGCACTACTGTGCTAGTGTGAACTACTGTGCTGGTGTGTACTACTGTGCTGGTGTGTAATATTGTACTGGTGTGTACTATTGTACTGGTGTGTACTACTGTGCTGGTGTGTACTATTGTGCTGGTGTGTAATATTGTGCTGGTGTGTACTACTGTGCTGGTGTGTACTATTGTGCTGGTGTGTACTATTGTGCTGGTGTGTACTACTGTGCTCTTGTGTGCAATTGTGCTGTTGTGTACTATTGTGCTGGTATGTACTACTGTGCTGGTGTGTACTACTGTGCTGGTGTGTACTACTGTGCTCGTGTGTACTACTGTGTTGCTGTGTACTACTGTGCTGGTGTGTACTACTGTGCTCGTGTGTACTACTGTGTTGGTGTGTACTACTGTGCTCGTGTGTACTACTGTGCTGGTGTGTACTACCAAGCTGGTGTGTACTACTGTGTAGGTGTGTACTACTGTGCTCGTGTGTACTACTTTGATGGTATGTACTACTGTGTTGGTGTGTACTACTGTGTTGGTGTGCACTACTGTTCTGGTGTGCACTACTGTGCTGGTGTGTACTACTGTGCTGGTGTGTACTAATGTGTAGGTGTGTACTAGTGTGCTCGTGTGAACTACTTTGATGGTATGCACTACTGTGCTGGTGTGTACTACAGTGCTCGTGTTTAGTACAGTGTTGCTGTGTACTACTGTGCTCGTGTGTACTACTGTGTAGGTGTGTACTACTGTGCTGGTGTGTACTACTGTGCTCGTGTGTACTACTGTGTAGGTGTGTTCTACTGTGCTGGTGTGTACTACTATGATGGTATGTACTATTGTGCTGGTGTGTACTACTGTGCTAGTGTGCACTACTGTGCTGGTGTGCACTACTGTGCTGGTGTGTACTACTGTGCTGGTGCGTACTACTGTGCAGGTGTGTACTACTGTGCTCGTGTGTACTACTTTGATGGTATGTACTACTGTGCTGGTGTGTACTACTGTGTTCGTGTGTAGTACAGTGTTGCTGTGTACTACTGTGCTCGTGTGTACTACTGTGTAGGTGTGTACTACTGTGCTGGTGTGTACTACTGTGCTCGTGTGTACTACTGTGTTGGTGTGTACTACTGTGCTCGTGTGTACTACTGTGTAGGTGTGTTCTACTGTGCTGGTGTGTACTACTTTGATGGTATGTACTACTGTGCTGGTGTGTACTACTGTGCTCGTGTGTACTACAGTGTTGCTGTCTACTACTGTGCTGGTGTGTACTAATGTGCTGGTGTGTACTACTGTGTTGGTGTGCACTACTGTGTTGGTGTGCACTACTGTGCTGGTGTGCACTACTGTGCTGGTGTGCACTACTGTGCTGGTGGACACAGTATTTCTTGTAACTGATAAGACGGTCACTTCCCGTGCAAGATAACGTTGGTCTGTAGTTTGTTACCTGTATACTCTCCTAGTGGTACTAGTTTACCTGTTGACTATGCCAGTAACACTAGTTTACCTGTTGACTATGCCAGTAACACAAGTTTAATGTTGACTATGCCAGTAACACAAGTTTAATGTTGACTATGCCAGTAACACAAGTTTATCTGTTGACTATGCCAGTAACACAAGTTTAATGTTGACTATGGCAGTAACACAAGTTTATCTGTTGACTATGCCAGTAACACAAGTTTATCTATTGACTATGCCAGTAACACAAGTTTAATGTTGACTATGCCAGTAACACAAGTTTAACTGTTGACTATGCCAGTAACACAAGTTTATCTGTTGACTATGCCAGTAACACAAGTTTAATGTTGACTATGCCAGTAACACAAGTTTATCTGTTGACTATGCCAGTAACACAAGTTTATCTGTTGACTATGCCAGTAACACAAGTTTATCTGTTGACTATGCCAGTAACACAAGTTTACCTGTTGACTATGCCAGTAACACAAGTTTATCTGTTGACTATGCCAGTAACACAAGTTTATCTGTTGACTATGCCAGTAACACAAGTTTATCTGTTGACTATGCCAGTAACACAAGTTTATCTGTTGACTATGCCAGTAACACAAGTTTATCTGTTGACTTTGCCAGTAACACAAGTTTATCTGTTGACTATGCCAGTAACACAAGTTTAATGTTGACTATGCCAGTAACACAAGTTTATCTGTTGACTATGCCAGTAACACAAGTTTAATGTTGACTATGCCAGTAACACTAGTTTACCTGTTGACTATGCCAGTAACACTTGTATAACTGTTGACTATGCCAGTAACACAAGTTTAATGTTGACTATGCCAGTAACACAAGTTTATCTGTTGACTATGCCAGTAACACAAGTTTATCTGTTGACTATGCCAGTAACACAAGTTTATCTGTTGACTTTGCCAGTAACACAAGTTTATCTGTTGACTATGCCAGTAACACAAGTTTAATGTTGACTATGCCAGTAACACTTGTATAACTGTTGACTATGCCAGTAATACAAGTTTATCTGTTGACTATGCCAGTAACACTTGTATATCTGTTGACTATGCCAGTAACACAAGTTATCTGTTGACTATGCCAGTAACACTTGTATATCTGTTGATTATGCCAGTAACACAAGTTTATCTGTTGACTATGCCAGTAACACTTGTATATCTGTTGACTATGCCAGTAACACAAGTTTATCTGTTGACTATGCCAGTAACACAAGTTTATCTGTTGACTATGCCAGTAACACAAGTTTATCTGTTGACTATGCCAGTAACACAAGTTTATCTGTTGACTATGCCAGTAACACAAGTTTATCTGTTGACTATGCCAGTAACACAAGTTTATCTGTTGACTATGCCAGTAACACAAGTTTATCTGTTGACTATGCCAGTAACACAAGTTTATCTGTTGACTATGCCAGTAAAACAAGTTTATCTGTTGACTATGCCAGTAACCCAAGTTATCTGTTGACTATGCCAGTAACACAAGTTTATCTGTTGACTATGCCAGTAACACTTGTATATCTGTTGATTATGCCAGTAACACAAGTTTATCTGTTGACTATGCCAGTAACACTTGTATACCTGTTGACTATGCCAGTAACACAAGTTTATCTGTTGACTATGCCAGTAACACAAGTTTATCTGTTGACTATGCCAGTAACACAAGTTTATCTGTTGACTATGCCAGTAACACAAGTTTAATGTTGACTATGCCAGTAACACTTGTATAACTGTTGACTATGCCAGTAATACAAGTTTATCTGTTGACTATGCCCAGTAACACTTGTATATCTGTTGACTATGCCAGTAACACAAGTTTATCTGTTGACTATGCCAGTAACACTTGTATATCTGTTGATTATGCCAGTAACACAAGTTATTGTTGACTATGCCAGTAACACTGTATATCTGTTGACTATGCCAGTAACACTAGTTTATCTGTTGACTATGCCAGTAACACAAGTTTATCTGTTGACTATGCCAGTAACACAAGTTTATCTGTTGACTATGCCAGTAACACAAGTTATTTGACTATGCCAGTAACACAAGTTTATCTGTTGACTATGCCAGTAACACAAGTTTATCTGTTGACTATGCCAGTAACACAAGTTATCTGTTGACTATGCCAGTAACACAAGTTTGTCTGTTGACTATGCCAGTAACACAAGTTATCTGTTGACTATGACAGTAACACTTGTATATCTGTTGACTATGCCAGTAACACAAGTTTATCTGTTGACTATGCCAGTAACACAAGTTTATCTGTTGACTATGACAGTAACACTTGTATATCTGTTGATTATGCCAGTAACAAAAGTTTATCTGTTGACTATGCCAGTAACACTTGTATACCTGTTGACTATGCCAGTAACACAGGTTATCTGTTGACTATGCCAGTAAACACAAGTTTATCTGTTGACTATGCCAGTAACACTAGTTTACCTGTTGACATGCCAGTAACACTAGTTTAATGTTGACTATGCCAGTAACACTTGTATAATGTTGACTATGCCAGTAACACTTGTATAACTGTTGACTATGCCAGTAACACAAGTTTATCTGTTGACTATGCAGTAACACAAGTTATCTGTTGACTATGCCAGTAACACAAGTTTACCTGTTGACTATGCCAGTAACACAAGTTTATCTGTGACTATGCCAGTAACCAAGTTTACCTGTTGACTATGCCAGTAACACTAGTTTACCTGTTGACTATGCCAGTAACACTAGTTTACCTGTTGACTATGCCAGTAACACTGTTTAATGTTGACTATGCCAGTAACACTTGTATAACTGTTGACTATGCCAGTAACACTTGTATAACTGTTGACTATGCCAGTGAACACAAGTTTATCTGTTGACTATGCCAGTAACACAGTTTACCTGTTACTATGCCAGTAACACAAGTTTATCTGTTGACTATGCCAGTAACACAAGTTATCTGTTGACTATGCCAGTAACCAAGTTTATCTGTTGACTATGCCAGTAACACAAGTTTAATGTTGACTATGCCAGTAACACAAGTTTATCTGTTGACTATGCCAGTAACAAAGGTTATCTGTTGACTTGCCAGTAACACAAGTATCTGTTGACTATGCAGTAACACAAGTTTATCTGTTGACTATGCCAGNCTCTTGTACCTGTCTGGCAGTCACTATTGGCATTGAGGCACATTCCTATGTTGTTTCCTTAGTGTAGACTGCAGTGTGGAAGCCTCCAATCTTTCCATGACTGTACATACAGAAAGGGCAGTTCCCATTATTCTCCATCTCGTAAGTGAAACTCAACACCAAATTCAGCTCAATGCCTCCTTCAGCTGCTGCAGACATCTGGCATCAGGTACCTGCATAAAAATATCTTCAACATACCTGCAGTATATGGCGGATTTCAAGTCCATATCAACTAAGACCCTCTGCTCGATGGTACCCATGTAGAAGTTTGCAAACAGGACACCTAGGGGAGAACATGATGACCCCATCTACTTGCTTATACATGTGCCCATCTAGGCTCAAGAAGGGGCCTCTTTAGTGCAGGCTTGGAGTAGTTTCGTCAGTATGTTTTCTGGCATGTCAAGAGGAATGCAAGCCGGGTCACGATACACTCTGTCTGCTATCATCCCGATTGTCTCGTCCACAGGTACGTTGGTAAATATTGACTCTACATCCAATGAGTCTCTTATCCCCGTGGCCCGTGCTCCCCATAGTAAGTCACCAAATTCCTTGGGAGACTTCAGGCTGAAAGCACAAGGTACATAAGGAGCCAGCAACCCGTTGAATCGCTTGGCCAGCCTGTATAAATGATTAAGGTTATCTGTAATCAAGAACTCTCTAAAGTTTACAGTAAACTCAACAACTAGGGTTGCAGTGACATGCAATGAATTATAGGTAAATCAGAAAATGTTCTCAAAAACTGATAACATTATGTATAAGTTGTATTCTACATTATTATACAGTAATTAAAGTATTATTCACTGGGTCATTCAAGATCAAGGAGACTTCGACACTACAGTAAGGTGACTGTGACTTATAACTGTTGAGTTACTAGTGTTATGATCTCGGCCTGCAGGAGAAACGGTCTCCCCCTTGAGAGTTATTCAGCAAGCCTGACCTAACTAGAAGGTCAGGAATCATAGAGGCGATAATACATAGGTAAGATAGTTTGGTCGATTTTAAATAAAAATTTGAGATTATGGGCAATGAACAAGGAAACAGATAAATGACTGGTTAGGAGATGTGGACAAGTTGGCTGGAGGTGTGAGGCTCGCTTTGGGACAGCCTTGACCTCACTTGAGGCCAGACATCGCAGGGGGAAAGCCGCGCTTCGTTGTGCTCCTGTCAGAAGGTGACCCCTAGCGATATTATCTCCAAGAGAAGAGAAGGTGCAGACGTTCCAGCTGTGGAGTCGAGCTGAAGACGTCGCGGTCTCAAGTCCTGGACGGCGGGGAGAGTATTAAGCGCCCAGAGACAGTTTTGTGGGCTGTGGGCAGCGCCCTGGTCAGACGTTGTCAGAGGAGAAGCGCCCTCGACCAGATAATCTGTGGTAAGCCCGATTTAAGCCAGTTCATAGTGTTTGCTTATAGTTGGTCGTGTGCCCAGCGACAGTAGCTATGTTTATTTACAAGTTAAACATGTTTTGGTAAGGCAGAAAGCCTGAAATAAGAGAGTAAAGTGGGAGGAGCACGGAGCGACGTCCGTCTACTCTGGGCGCTGACGGGTGACTGAGTGAGGGGCGGGGAAGGCCCCTCCCAGAGTGAGTGAGGTTCTACTTGAGGAGGTTGATAATATTAGGTAATACCAGGAGATAGGATACCACCTAACAAGTTGATGATAAGAGTTCTGATGGTGTTGGAGTGCAACCTGATTATAATAGTATAGTGTATAGGATTCATTATTATTATATGTATGCGTGTATTGTATATGTACTTCGTCCAGTAAATGTATTCAAATTTGCTGGTGTTTGCACTTGTCCTAGTGAGGCTTCCCAGGAAATAGTAAAGAAGGAGAGAGAGAGAGCAAGAAACAGGAACCACTGCTGTGGACAGGGTAAGACAGAAGTCTAGTAAGACAAAGGGGATTGAGGAGGTCATATCCCATAAGGAGAGAGTGGGGAGTCACAGCGGCTCGAGTAGGTGTGTGCACGTGACAACAAGCTGAGTGCTGGAGCCGCATCCCCTAAACGTGTGACGTTGAGCCCCTCTCCTAGAGCCTGGAGTGCCTGGTGTGATCTCCTAGTGGATTATAAGCACTCTATCGAGTTGTGGGTTGGGTGGTCCGCCAGCGGTAACACCACCAAATCCACCACCGCAACACTAGACAACAACACAGCACCGAGCATCATGATCACCCTAAACTCAATGAGGAAATTTAATTTAATATGCACTGCCGTGCAGTAGTTATTCTGACTAATGGTATAACTAAATTGCTAACTAGCTAAAAATAATGTAATATTGAGAACTGAATATGGTTATTCATTAAAATCAAGGAAATTCTGAGTCGACAGTGAGATTAGTATAGTCATTCTGACTTGTGAGCTAATTGAATGCAGCTCATACGCTTGTCACTGGAAACTCATTAAACATCCTCAACTTTAGATGATACATTTAATTTATTAAATCAATCTCTATAAGTAGTCAAGTGTATTCAATTGTGAGTACAGACTAGGCTGGTACTCAGTTGACACTAACTAAAGTCCCTAATACCTACCTAAATAGATGGTTTAAATTTCTAACCTACCTAAGTGAAGGACTAAGCTAATTGTGATAACTCACTAATTCTTAGTGGAGTTACTAGCTAAATTGTGAGCAATAATAATTGCAAGGTTATTGTGGTGAGCAGTAATGTACTCGAATTAACATTGTGAGCGGTATTGAGCTCGTTAACTTTGTGAGCTATTTTGAGGTCGTTAACAGGGTGAGCTATATTGAGCTCGTTAACAGGGTGAGCTATATTGAGCTCGATAACAGGGTGAGCTATATTGAGCTCGTTAACAGGGTGAGCTATATTGAGCTCGTTAACAGGGTGAGCTATATTGAGCTCATTAACAGGGTGAGCTATATTGAACTCGAATTAACATTGTGAGCTGTATTGATGTGGGAACCGACCTGTGAGATTTATATCTATTTAATTTATATGAATTTATATAGAATTTATATTTATGTTAATTGTTTATCTCGATAGCAATTTGTATGACGTTAAGTGGACTGCATTTCTGCAATATTTTTCACAAATCGATCCTTACACATTAGGGGGGTTTATATTAAATTTATATATATATGCAGCCAATCAAACTACAGTATTAAACTGCATATATTAGTATATAAATTGAGGAGGTGCCTTATCTTATTGTACAGCAGCTTAGTCCACCAGGTATAACTAGGATGTAGACACCATTAGATGCTATGGAAGACAAACAAAACGCTGATGTAATTTACACAGATTTCGCAAAAGCTTTTGATAAATGTGACCATGGTGTTATTGCACATAAAATGCGCTCAAAAGGGATTACCGGAAAAATAGGCAGATGGATCTACAATTTCCTGACCAACAGAACCCAATGTGTAATAGTCAACAAAATAAAATCCAACCCGTCAACCGTTAAGAGCTCAGTCCCCCAGGGTACTGTGCTTGCTCCAGTACTTTTTCTCATCCTCATATCGGACATAGACAAGAACACAACCTATAGCACTGTATCATCCTTTGCAGATGACACTAGGATCTTCATGAGAGTAGGCAACATAGAGCACACGGCGAACCTCCAGTCAGATGTAGATCAGGTCTTTCTATGGGCTACAGAAAATAATATGGTGTTTAACGAAGACAAGTTCCAGCTCATGCGCTATGGAAAAAATGAAAATATAAAAACGGAAACCACGTACAAAACTCAGGCAAATCATAACATAGAACGAAAAGGCAATGTAAAGGATCTGGGTGTACTCATGTCGGAAGACCTTACCTTTAAAGAACACAATAAAGTAGCCGTCACAACTGCAAGAAAAATGACAGGTTGGATAACAAGAACTTTTCACACTAGAGATGCTATACCGATGATGACACTTTTCAAAACGCTTGTGCTCTCTAGAGTGGAGTACTGCTGCACAATGACAGCCCCTTTCACAGCTGGAGAAATTGCTGACCAGGAGAGCGTGCAGAGGTCCTTTACCGCTAGAATCCACTCAGTAAAACATCTAAACTATTGGGACCGACTAAAGAGCCTAAATCTGTATTCCCTTGAGCGCAGGCGGGAGAGATACATAATAATTAACACGTGGAAAATATTAGAGGGGCTCGTCCCAAACCTGCACACAGAAATAACATCACATGAGACCAGAAGACATGGCAGGATGTGCAGAATACCCCCGTTGAAAAACAGAGGTGCAACTGGTACTCTGAGAGAGAACTCTATCGACATCAGGGGCCCGAGACTGTTCAACACGCTCCCGCTACACATAAGGGGTATAACTGGCAAACCCCTCACAGTGTTCAAGAGAGAACTGGATAAGCACCTCCAAAGGATACCTGATCAACCAGGCTTTGACTCATACGTCAGGCTGCGAGCAGCCGCGTCCAACAGCCTGGTTGATCAGTCCAGCAACCAGGAGGCCTGGTCGATGACCGGGCCGCAGGGACGATAAGCCCCGGAAGCACCTCAAGGTATCCTCAAGGTAAGGTAAGGTACCAATTATCCTCGTGAAAGGCTAGCTTCCAACACCCAAGTAACTGATGTACCAAGATTAATTCTGCTTCCTCTTCTTGTTCCTGTCAAAGGGCACTAGCTGTAAAGCCAGAATCCTAATATATGACAGCTATATCAGAGAAAACATTTATTTATTAGATAAGGACCAAGGCTTAATTACCTGTAGTAGAGGGTCTTTCTCGTGCTAACCAGTTCGCCCCTTTATCTACCTAACATTAACTGGCCAGAAATTATTAGATAAACGGGTTTCGGTAAGACACTTCCCTTGTGGTTGTTGACAGTGTGTTGATGATGGTAGAACACTAATAGATTTGATATCCATAACACTTCGTCCAAGGAATTATAGGAGCTGAATTTGCTCCCCAGCGCCTCTGGTCTTAACAAACAATGGCTGACCTCTTCATACACTACTGACGCTCCTTGCTCACTTTGTCCAGATGTCAATAAGTGATAGAAGGGTCACATTTACTCTATTTTGGTACTGATAATTAAAGTTAATTCAATTGAGATGTTTTATGATGTAAGTCCAAAGACTACAGTACTTAAGAATAATTCCCAACAGAATTGCTGGTGAATCTACGTGGCAATGATCCCGTTTTCTATTGACGGAAAATTCCACTACAAGCTACATTTTCTATGGTTAACTTGTGTATACCACACAGCAGCAATATTATCTGCCTATTGCATGTAATATTATTAAATGGTGTCGGGTTTTCCGACAATTGAGCTCGTTAACAGGGTGAGCTATATTGAGCTCGTTAACAGGGTGAGCTGTATTGAGCTCGTTTACAAGGTGGCTATATTGAGCTCGTTAACAGGTGAGGTATATTGAGCTCGTTAACAGGTGAGCTATATTGAGCTCGTTACAGGTGAGCTGTATTGAGCTCGTTAACAAGGTGAGCTGTATTGAGCTCGAATTAACGAGGTGAAGCAATAAAGCGTTCGATTATCATGGCGAGCAATATTGAGCTCGAATTCGTATGGGGAACAATAAAACGCTCAATTATTATGTTAATTCACAGGTGAGCTGTGTTACGAATCTTGCTAGATTCTCTCATTACTCTTAATTCTTGTATTACTGTATTATCTTATTCTCTAATTAATATAGCATCCAGTTGTATGATATGAGATTTTGTATATGATATACTATAGCATGTTATAGTGTGCCTGAGTTGCATTATATTATTGTATGAGGCTTTCGTGTTACAATTCTCATGTGTTTCTCTGTGAGGGTTGATCAGGTTGGATATGTGACGAGCGTGGGAAAGTGTTGTCAAGCAAGTGTTTATGATTTAACCTTGATTTAATACTCCTATTTATTTGTCAGTAAATGCTATTGTATAAATTAATGTAATTGTGTACTCTTATGATTAATAATGTCTTGATATTTAGTACTACCATGTATTATTAGTATTTCCACAATGTTATGTGGATAGTTAGTTGATTTGTTAGTAGACGCTTGGCCTGTGGACTGACGCGTGGGTCAGTAGCGTGGTGGCTGTGGTCGAGAGGAGACATGTATTAAGTTAAGTCCTGGATTGGTATTTTTAGCCATTCAAAGTTTTTATTTCCTGGTCAGATGATATTGTATTCTCTCAATTAAGTTGTTTTAAGTGCTGTTGATATTGCTCATTGCTCGATAAGGATTTTATTTTAATTTGCATGCTGATAAATATTTCTGGCTTTATTACGTACCATTTAATTGTTATGTTTGTCCCCCTTAGCATAAGTATATTGTTCCCCATTTTATGCAGTGCTTTATCTTACCCCTAGACTTCTATCACAAAGGCCGATTTTAAATCTTTTATGTACACTGCTGGGAGAAGAACCTTATTTAGTCTCAAGGGTGGTAACAAGCTGTAAGGTCAGCTCAGGTTATTAGTGCAAGATCCTTCTTGAAGGATAGCTAAGCACGGAATCTATGCAGATTCTCTGGTGAGCAGTGCTCGAATTAGCGAGGTGGAGCATTATAGTGTTCAAACATCATTATGAACAACAGGGCGCTCAATTGTTATGCTAATTCACGAGGAAGCTATATTGAGCTCATTAAGCATGTTAGGTAACAATGCTTATAGTTTAATGGTAATGCATTAAATGATGAGAAACCTAAGGTTGCTAGAAATTTAATTATTGCTACGATTAATCCTATTTGAAGATAATTTGTAACACTTTCCCAACCTAAACGTTTCACGGTTTATTAGTACTCTGTGGTATATTCACTTACGTATTGGTAAGTTTGCAGTTTTGCTCATGCTGCGCTCTTACAATAATAAGCAGAAACGAAAGAAAAAACAGCTCAAACACCCTGGCTCACCATAGTCCGTGCTACTTGGAACTTTGTTCCAGGTAGCGAATCTTAAACAACAAGCTCAAACAAATTTTAATGCAAATATTTTCACTAACTCTTAGTGCAGAAAATGTTGAATAAATGAGGTTTTCTTGGCAAACCTTAAGCGCAGGTATAATAGATCTTGGTCCTAGTGAATTTACAAATGTAGAAGTTGTTTGATGACTTCGTGGTATTGCTAAATTCAGGAATGCTGGATGCATTGGGTGCTCGATTCTCTAGCCTAATATTATTGATTACCTAGGGAGTGCTAGATTCTCTAGCCTAATATTATTGATTACCTAGGGAGTGCTAGATTCTCTAGCCTAATATTATTGATTACCTGGAGAGACAGAATGTGGTCAATTATTACTTGTCGATAACAATTCTAGGTCTGCAGTGGATTCAATGGCTTGGTCGCTGTGACATGTATCTGTTTAGGTACGGACCACTGATTTTTCACTGAGAGCTATGAAACATCTCGGCGAATACTAATTATACTACATTCTTCTTCTTCTTGAGAATAGGTGCAGTTTGCATGAAGGGTTAACCCTCCCGATGACTGCACCAGGACAGACGTAAGGAGATGCGTTGACGGTTAGGATGAGAAGAAAGTCAAAAGCGGTAGATGTGATGGGTTGTAGAGAGGAGAGGCGGCGAAAACTAAGTCGAACGTTAGAGGTAGACACCCCGCACCGGGGGGCGGGGCGTCGCGGTCACGGTGGCAGCCACACACGGCTTAGCAGTGTGTGTGCAAGACGGGAACTAATACTTCTCCGGAAACTTGTATATCGGAAAGCGCAAGCAGTACGCTTCCCAAATCACCCGCTCGTCAACGGGCAGCCGGCCACTAGGCAGCGCCCTCGGCTGAGACATCCTATCCGGCACCCGATACACAAACTCCTTCACCCGCGATACCCAGATAGTGGACGAGCACCACGGGATCGGAAGCACCCGGGCATCTCGATAAGGGCCCAACTCCGGACCCTCACAGGGCACGACTCCAGCAGACGGAACCAGGCAATCCCCAGACCGGAGCAAGGAAGGAGGGGATACAGCAGGGGATGCAGGCGCGGCACCGACCCCACCACCGGGCACAGGACCCGAGGCCCCCCGGCGCACATCTTTCCGCAACATCACGACGAGGTCCCGATCATCAGGGACAACCCCCCACTGCGGAGATCCAACAGCAGGAGACGCAGGAGGAGAGGCACAGGTAGCAACTTCGGAGTCTCTCACAGCACCAACATCCTCGGAGGGGGGCGCCAGATCATCATACTCCCCCACCTCCTCCCAAGGCACACCACGAGGGGGAGACACACTCCGAGCCCGCCGTGAACGCTTCGAGACAGGTCGCACCACACCACGCCCAGCAGGCCGCTCCGCAGGCACGGCCACCATCTTCACATCCACACAGGTCACACCAGCACTGTCCGAAGAGTCCACAGAGGCCACATCACCCACACTGTCCACATCATCCAGGGAAACAGCCTCAGAACACTGACGCGCACGCTTCGGCAAAGGGATGGAAAGAGCAGAACTACAGTTGTCAGCACACACAGGCACGGCAGGCACAGCAGAACCCGTATTCCCGGGAGCCGGTATCACATCCACAGGCGGGACATGGACCTCCACCGGGACATCCTGCACAACACGCAGCTCAGGCGACGGCCCAACACCCACACACCCGGCTCAACATCCCCAGGGGCCACAGCAGGCACCAGACGGGTCGTGCAGGCCGTAGAATTCACCTCAACAGGCGGAGCAGCAGACAGGCAACCAGGCGCCGCAGGCACAGTACCCACTCCATCCTCAGAACCGTCCGGAAGTAACAAGGGTGGGAAATCCTCCGCACGAAAAACATGCACCCGACCAGCTGCTCCCACGTCGCACGCTGCAGCCAGATGACCCTCGTGACCACACCGATAACAGGTGCGCGGTTGACCCCGATACTGGCAGTGGAGCGTGTATCCCAACACGGATATCGACGACGGTACACTACACTTCAGCGACATCGTCAGGGTGCGGGAGCCGTCAAGCATACCAACACAGTGCCCGGCAACGACCCTGTTCCAACGAACACTTAACACTGTCCCAAACCGTTCGAAACAGGAGGTCAAAAAGTCGTCCTGAAATTCGAAGGGGGCGCCATGCACCGCCACAGACGTCAAGGTGACACTAAGATTCACTACCTTAACGGAGCCAGCAGTATCAGGGAGAGGGTAAACACGCCCCTCACACCGCTCGAGAAACGCCTGAAAGGCAGCCTGGAGGCGGAACTTTACCACAGCACGGTGGCCCTGAAGCAGCTGGATGCCCACCAGGTCCGACAGCTGCACATGAAGCACGTCCACCAGGGCGACACCAACCAATGGATGGTCTACTGGTACCGTAAACGCCAGACCAGCCGACAATGTCCTCTTCACTGGGGGGCGAGAAGTCCCCATGGCTAAGCAAACGTCACCCTGTCAGTGGCAGACCACCACCAGCAGGGCAAACCAGCAATCACCCAACGTAAACACTAGCCAGTGCGGAGAGACCTCAGGAGCGTCCGACCTGGCCGGTGGTCACCACGCAACTCATACTACATTCAATCTGGGTTTATTACTCAGCTGGGTTTCTCATTCAGCTTGTTGCTGCAGAATTAATTTACTGCTGACTAATTTATTATTGTTGGCAGGCATAGGCTTCTTCAGGCTTCAAAGTTTACCTGTTAGTAAGTAGCCACCTGCAGATTGGAGCATATTCATGCCCAATCGTTTAACATGTCCAGTGATAAACTGGTAATAGTAGTCTGCTCCTGCTAGTACATTTACATTGTTAAGTCGGTCAGACGTTAACTGGTTGTCAGCCAAATTAATTTCACGTTCCTGCAGGAAGTGGGCTCTATACCCCAGACCCTTAATATTTAGGTCAAAAGGTAGTTGATCTACAACAATGGCTTGGATAGCCTTGACATGACTACCTAGACGTATGAGCGGTTGAACTACTGAGTATTCTTGGGGTCCTCGATTTATCATGAACCATGACAGGTTTAATTTTACCTGACTGATTGGTTGTAAATTGAGTGTCTCTGCCGTTTTCTGAGTAATGAAAGTTCTCTGGGACCCTTGATCAAATAACCCACGAGTGGTAATCTTGACTCCTTTATTCTTCACTTGAAGTTGGGCAGTGGGCAAGGTTGCATCCACTTGAGGCGCTGGTGAAATTACGCTGTAAACATCTCGCACCTTGCAGCACTGTACTGGTGTAGATTCTCTACTTCCTTTTCTAGGATTGAAATAATTTGTTTTGACAAATTTGCACAGAGCAGCATGATGCTTGTCCCTTCTACACCTATTGCAGGTGTTCAGTGGGGTGTCACAGTTGTTAACATTATGTGATTTGAGACACCTAGTACATTTGTGTAACAGTTTGAGTCTTCTGACTCGTGTGTCTCTATTAGGGTAATTAGTACATTTGTACAGAGAATGTTTTTGATTGCAAAACAAACATGACTACCATCCTATAGTTTGTTTAGGGAACACCGGTTTAGGTGAAACTGCAACTACAGGCTGTGAAGGTTTTGCTGCTTGCATTTGCTTGTTATTTATTCTCTTCTGAGTACTTGGTGTACTCTGGGGAGCAATTATTGGGCTCTTGGGAGTACTTATCGGACTCTTAGATCTTACTGATGAATCAGTGTTTGACCTGTTGTTATTACATTTATTATTAGTACCCTTGTTAACTAATGACAGTGTCACTTTAGGAGTTTCAGATATGGAACATGTTATGGGTACAGTTTCTGTGCATTCAGAAGAGGCATTAAGTGCCTGGTTTGCTAATTCATTTATTATATTGCGCAAACCTGCGAATATATCCTGCATTGACAGGACAATACCATTCTGGTATAAATACAATTTATTGAGTATCTCACCAGACAATTTTCTCTGGATGATGAATTTAGTCATCCACTCAGCAGTTGGGTGAGCCACCTCCTTGCTAAAGAAATTTAACAGTGACTCAAGCTGAAAACTAAAAGCTTGTAAAGAGTCAACTGATTGTTCTGGTGGAGATAAAATAAATAATTGATGTACAAGGTTTATAACAGTCTTCTCATTGTTAGCACTTGCTCTAGAAGGCTGGTGTGAGTGATTATGACTATTATTTGTGTTGCTTAAGGCTTCTTGTTTAGCCTCAGCTTTAATTACAGCTTCGGCCTTATTTTCATTTCTGGTTCAGATTCGCTGACTGTTGCAGCTTCACTGGGAGTTTCATCTGTATTTTTACTTATTTCTCTGGGTACCTGTGAGAAGCTGTTTAATTCAGTAGCCTCATGCATTGAATTTATATAATCCAGGGAATATATAGATGATTTGTCTGAAAGCTGTTCAGACTCTGTAAATGAATCATTACGTGAAGTTGTATTAGATGAGATTGTAGAAAATATAGGTTGAACAATTATTGATCCAGTGTAAGGATCTAATTTAATTATAGGATTCTCCTCATTTCGAGGTAGCTTATGTATTTCATCAGAGCTGGGTGCTTGCTTGGGTATAGGTAAACTATAAAAATGTTCTAACCAATTAGGTACATTTACTGTCGCAAGCACTTTGTTATAGTGATCTAACTTGTCTTGAATTATATCTTCATAGTCGGCAAGGTCAGATTCTATCAGACTCAATTCGTCTGGGTCAGTATTACTGACAAGGAGTATGTTCCTATAAGATTCTATTGTATCCTTTACTTGGTCATATTTTTGGCTAGCCACCTTTGTGGAAATTCTTAGCCTGAAATTATCAACTGAATCAGTTCCTAAACAGTTGTCACATTTGTCAAGAAGTCTTGATAAGTGATTTTGAAAACCTTTCAAGGTTCTTCTAGTTTTTCATAGAGTAGCCATGCTGGCTGTGAGTTTGAGCCTTATAGGGCTTATATAGCTACTTGGACAGCTATGGTACTTGCTCATATATGTAGAGCAGGTATAGTTATTAACAGCCTGATATTTCCTTGAGGCTGATTTTAATTTATCTCATTTGGAGGTTAGTTACCTACCTAACAATAAGTAGCTAAGATTTGAGTAGTACTTTGGTATCACTACAGGGGTTCCTAAGCTTACCTCTTCAAAATCAGCCTTGGATGGGTAGTGACACTTCCAATAACACTCAAAGATGAACATGGAAATATGTAATAAAATGTAATTACACAATAAATGGTTTATAAATCCTACCCTAATTAGGGTCAGCACTACATAAATAATAATAATACACCAGTACTGTCTAACAGTACTAGTTAGGTAATAATCCTACCTATTAATGCAGCTAATGGTGTAGACTGAATTTGTACAATTTTAGTACCGTGGCAGTCTAAAATATCCTACCTCTGTTGGGTTGGCATAACTACAATAAATGTGGTGTAATAATATGTAAAATAGTACTACGTTTTTGGATTTTTTGTTATTATATATATATATATATATATATATATATATATATATATATATATATATATATATATATATATAGTTATATATATATATTCGCATTTGTGTTCCTCACGTGTGCCCCAAAGAATGAGGTGATTTGGTAAAATGCTATGCCCAAGATAACCATCCGAGTGCCGGCGGTGAGTTGGTTCAAATAGCTTCGGCTATCACCTCATTTTGTCCGGTCGTGATGGTCAAGTGGTTTAAGGCGTCTTGTACATACCAGTTGCGTTGCTCCTGGGAGTATGGGTTCGAGTCACTTCTGGGGTGTGAGTTTTCATTCGCATATAGTCCTGGGGATCATTCAGGCTTGTTCGCATATATATATATATATATATATATATATATATATATATATATATATATAGGGGGGTACCACCTCTGGTGCAATTATAGGGACCCACAGCCTCAGAGAAGGGAACACAGAGCATTCAGGGAAAAACTTGCCATTTAACTCTGAATACATGAGGGTGTTCGCTTCTCCTACCACCCCCCTTTTTTATGGTGTACACTTTATTAAGCAAGGTATATATATATATATATATATATATATATATATATATATATATATATATATATATATATACACTTGTAGAAATTACGTGTATAAGATATTTAATGAACACAAGATTATTGTGTTTGGCAAGTATTCTACTGCTGTAAATAATGTTTAACACCTGAATGTACTTCCTAATTCTGGAATATAATGTTATCAGGGTTAGTAATGATTAATTGATTTATGGGATCAGTAATTTGGATTAGTATACTGGATCCTGAAATGTTTATGAATTCACTGACTTGAGTGAATCAGTAATTATAGATTGAATTTGGTTTAGGCTATAATGGACTGTCTGCTGACAGCCGTAAATTGAAATATTTGTATAGCACAATAACGGTAACACATATTAATTGGTGTGGGTTAGGTTAACATATGTGGTACACTGCTGGTAGCCACAGATAATAAAATATGTTTAACCTAAGTTATTACACAATGTGATTAGTAATGGTTAATTAGGACAGCCTGATTCTCAGCTATGTATCCGGTTCGAAGAGGACCAAAATTTGTGTCGTGAAGGAAAGCTAGCTCTTAATATAATGATATTTAATTGATTGAATCAAATCAAACTCGAAGGACCACCCTATTTTTACTGAAAAGGGAAACAGATAACTAGTGTAATAAAATGAAATGAGATACCAGTGACTGTTAATAATGTAATCATCAAGAATTATTTGTTGGACATTAATGGACTGTAAGAATAATTATTATTCAAGAGTTGAACCTTCCCAAACTTCACAATTGGGGGTTAATACTAGAAGCTGAATTACTCCTAGTGCACTTAATCGAGGCTTGTTCTTCCTCGAAAGAAATTAGTAAAATTTACTAAGAAATATAATTTGTATAAGTATTCAATAATTTGGTTAATGACAAGATCATATAGTAATAAATGTTTGACTAGAAAAGTGTTCCTATCTAAAGGTTCATGACGCTATAAGAAATATGATTAATTTCCTAGCTCACGTAAATGAAATATAAATTCGAAATATTATTAAATCTCAACAATTAATGAGAAGTTAATTAGTAAATTAACGAATGATCAGCTGCTTAGCTGTGACAATGAACGGTAGTGTGGTTGGGCGACGGCCTCATCTAGAACCTGGTGGAACACGTGACCCGCCAGTGTGGCATGGGAATTTGTTTCACCTCGGGCTGCTTCAACACACGCTGGAAACCCAATATGGTTTAAAAATTGTTTACACACAGTAGATTATGTCACTATGGGTTAATAGAAGGGGTATATTAAGTTCACTGGGAACGTACTTGTGTTTAGAGGAGGGAGCGTGGTGTAACGACGAACTAAGGGTAAAGTTTACATGTTGAGAGCTCAGAACAATAAAACTAAACCACTTAACGTAATTGTTGCCTGCCGATGAATCCTTGCATCGCTGATGGAGCAATTATGCACTCCGGGCCGATTAATGGCCGATCGTGTAGCTTGCGAAAACGTCACCTCTCTCTATGTACTTGTGGCCGTGTCTGTGTCTCATGGCCAAGTTTTCCCTCCTCCCTCAACCCGTCTCGCCGCGCACGCGCAAACATATTTCAGTAGAAACGGAAAATTCTTTTCCTTGTAATTGCTCTACTTAATAAGTTAATGAGAATAGGGTTGCAAATTATAGGGAGTTATTATTTAAATTCTCGTCAAATAATAATTAATATCAACAGTGTTCTTATTGAACGAGAAATGGAGAGAATTTTCTGCTTCCTCCATGTAAGTTTAAGATGTAGCGAGTAATCCTTATACTCGCTCCATTATCTCATTATCTTAATGCATTACTAATCACACAAGCTACAATCCTTTCCCCAATTACAGGTAATACTCTTCTCACGTTGTTGGAGGGAGCTGAGGTGTAATCACCATATAACCCAGCGATGTGAGAACAGCAAACCAGTACAATCTCCAGTCAAGAATGTAGTACTCGGCTTGGGCAGTTCTAGTCGACCCAAGACGCTACAGCTTCGACACAGAGCAGACGGCAGACTACGACCGCATCCAGCTACAACGCTTTCGCTCCCCGAGTTCACACACTCGCAATTCCCAATCGAGCCGCCACGCTCTCCCGCATAGAGCTCCACGACTCAGGCCTCACTCAGCTCTCTGCTCTGCTCCAGCCTTCGTCTCAACGTCTACGACACTGCTGTATCCAGGACTACTAAATAAATATGAAACTCATTAAACACTGTGTATCTAATCTGCCCAACAACGTAACATAACCGTACGTTACAAAGATAACAGATAAATTGTTATATAGTGATCCTTTAGTTGATAACTCGTTGTTATTAGATCTCTAGTTGTTATATTGTCAGGTATTAATTCTTGTAAAGAATACTGACAAAAGGTGAGAATATAATTCAATTCTCTGGTATGTCGACAATATTTATACCTCTGCTGGGTATTATCTGACGCAATACGGTCCCTCTATGTGGGAAGTATTTGGTAAATGACGCACAGATAGGAAAATATTAATTTATGTTAATTCTACAAATTAGTAGGATTAGTATATATTATGCCTAGCATACAATGGTAATTAAATATTGGTTTATTTCCAACAAGTGTCATATTGCTTGATTACATGCTCTGTGAACACTCAGCATGTTCAAGTTAGTTCATTTATGCAGCACAACGCGATTGCAGGAAGGATCCTGTAGTCATACTCGTGGCTGGTGTCTAGCTTTCATAAAGATGTCACAGGAAGGATTTCGAGTAACGTCATTGATATTTTTCGTTGTTGTAGTAGTTGGTACTTTGTTGAATAAACTATGTTGTTATGTTGAACGCTGTCTTTTGTTACACCCCACACTTTATTGATTTACATTTGTTCTGCCATGTTGCCTGAAATTATTATTGCTATTCAATTGAGACTGCCTCTTGAGCTTAGAGCTGAATTCATAGCATCACACAACAAACTAAATACGTAGTGAGAATCCGTGACCTACTCGTTAGATTCGCTTCGGTGATTAGCGAAGGTCAACGGCCTAGTGAAAGGGATCTCAAACTTTTGAGGTCTCGGCATTTGCTCGCACCTTGTCATTTGTTCTATGGTCTCTAGAGTGGGGACTGAGCTGCTTACTACACTTAGCGTACTAGCTAAGCAAGTCCTTCCTCAGGAGACCCATCTAGACTTTCAGTTTAAAGTTGACGGATGTAATACTAGAATAATCATGATGAAAAACCTCACAAGCTGTGAAGTCACCTGAGATGATAGTAGGTGTAGTAACTGCTATTTCAAAGATTGCAAAGAGGTCCATGTCGTGTTCTCTATGACTCCTGTATACATTGAAGATGGACAGTATTGAGTTCCTCATAGTGAGATTAACACCCATAATTTCGAAGTTCTCACCACAATTAGGCAGGTCTGTGATTGCCGTGGCATTGATATGATTTCTTACTAGTACTGAAGTGTTTCTGGTGCCACCTTGTGCAATTGGGCATTGGAAACCTTGATATCCTGATATATTGATATTTCTTTCAGTCCTGGTGAGTGTTTCTTGAAGTAAAACAATATCAGTGTAGTCTTTGAGAAGCACTGCTCTGAGTGTTTGTGCTTCGTTTTTGAATCCTTGAATATTCTATTGTATAATCTTGAGATTGTCCATTATTCTGCTAGAGTTGAATACATTGAGTCCATGGTAGTTTCTAAAGTGCTGATTTCCCCGATGGCTTGTGTTTTCTTGGCTGGAGTGGAGACTGCCATTGAGTGCTGAAACAATTCAGTTTCGTCACCTTCTTCGACTTCTACTTCGTCAACCTTTTCAGGTAGGGCTTGTAGACGTGTGGAAGAAATAGGTTCAGTAGATTGTTTTTTTTAACCTTGTTAACATTTCCTTCCTTGACTGAGGGTTGGTCTGTTCCAGTGCTTGGAAGGATTTGTCGAGCATCTTGCTGAAGGTCTTTGTCAGGGAGGCAATAACTGTTGGAACAGTAGTCACTTGCTATGCCTCCGGCAGGCTTTCTTTTTTCTTGGTAGGTGAGGAGACTCTTGGTTGGGTCCTAGCGTCTTTGCTATATCCAGCTACTGGGGCATTTGATGATGTAGGGATCATCATTCGTGCTTGGGAGGTCTTGGAGGCCTCTAAGACTTGGAGGCAGGTGTATTCGTCTTGCTGCCCTGATCTATTCGGTTGTTGTTGCCTTGTGGAGTAGTGCTTTGTTTTTTCCAGTTATTGGAGGCTCTGTTCTTGCTCAGACTACAAGGAATTGCCACCGGCAGGTGCAATTCCGGTATTCCGGTATTCCAATACACCAGTAGTGACGTCAGGCCGGCGAGTAGCGGGGTCTGGAATGATCAGCCGGCAGTATAATGGTCGTTAGCTGGTGGAGAAATATGAGCCGGCAAGCCTCGGGCAGGCGGCTCTCATGGGAGACAGGGTGAGGGGAGAAAGGAAGTCCGTGGTCAAAACGTTCAATAGGTATTCTGGCAGTTCTTGATGTTGATATAGAATGCTGGTGTCGAAGATGGGAGGAAGAGGCAGAAACCACTGCTTATGCAGGGGAAAACATAACAATATATATTTATATACATCGAACGAGTATTTTTGATAGGGTATAGATGGATTGCCATTACAGTGAGATGTGGGATGTATGTTAATGAGGCATACAAGGGATTAGCAGCGAGGGAGGATTAAATGAAATGTCTGAGTGATGTTATAGCTTGTTTTTCAAAATAATATAATAAAAAAATATATGTATTGTGACGATAATCTCTTCCAAGAGATTGAGCCTTGCTCTTCCGATATACATCACGTTCCCAGCAACATTAAAGATACGTTTTACAGTACCTTAAACGTATATATCAAGACAGCCACACGCACCTGCACTCCCCTCCCCCCTCTCCTGCACACCTGGTCTCCGCGCCGACCCTTCTACTGCTGCAGTCCCAGTCTCAAACTACTGAGTTGTCGGCCTTCCTGCATTCTCATTGGCCGTTCGAGAACACACCACTCCAGCCCTGCACCAACCACGTTCCACGCCAAGGCAACGTCGGGGTCGACTGGCAGTACCACCATCAGAATATATCTTGTGCTCTGGCTGATAACATCTAGTTGACTCACCTTGAGTGGTCAAATAGCGGTTGTTAGCTTGCTCATATATTCCCAGCAGTATTTTTATATTAACCATTATTGTATGTCATTTATCCTCCCGTTAACGTAATTCATTTTTATGTTTAGTTATTTTTCACTTGTTATCTTTCACATTATTCATCCAAGGTATTGTCTTTATTTAAATTTGTTTTCTAGCATAATTAAAGGTCATTGTTTATTATTTTTCGTGTCTCTTCCCTTACCTTACCACAGATTATCAGACAAGCAGTCATTCTTTTTTTTCCTTTTTTTTGTTTTACTTTATTATGTGGCCTGGCTTTGACATCTGCCAGTGGAAGACTGCCGAACACCATACTCCACTACTTTACCGTCACAGTATGTCTTTGGAGACTTCAACAGGGGGTTGAGTAGTGTTCCTGTGTTTGAGATTGATATTTAATGCCGAAATGAGTAAGATACTTTTCAGTTCGTACTCCGTGTTGTCTTCTTTGTTTCATATGAATGGGAGGTAGGCTGTTTCATTTCATTCCTACGCTAAATAATCGATCTTTGGCTGGACACTATAAATATCAGGTGTATATAAGTAAGCTGAGCAAATAGGCGAAGAGTATGGTGTACCGTACTCGGGAGCCGGGGGCTGAGTGGACAGAACACTGTACGCGTGATCCTGTGGTCCCGGGTTCGATCCCGGGCGCCGGAGAGAAACGATAGGCAGAGTTCCTTTCACCCTGATGCCCCTGTTACCTAGCAGTAAATAGGTACCTGGGAGTTAGTCAGCTGTCACAGGCTGCTTCCTGGGGGTGGAGGCCTAGTCGAGGACTGGGCTGCGGGGACACTATAGCACCTAAATCATCTCAAGATAACCTACCAGCAGATGAATGGGCTTAATAAAGTTTTACATTAATAGGAGCTTTCTGCATATCGATGGAGTGACATTATTGAAGAGCATAAGTGAATAAATGGGGATTAAAGAGGGGGTATTAATTAATAAAGGTATATATTAGACCTTAGGTAAGACAATGGTAAAATATCTGTGAGAACATTGTGCTATTCCCCTTATTTCTCATACATAGACCTCCTGAAGTTTATCTCATTTATTTATTTATTTATTTATTTATGTATATATTTATTTATTTAATTATTTATATACAAGAAGGTACATTGGGGGTTGAGGGAGAACATAGGAATAATTATTTTACAATCTTGTATGTGGGTATGTGGGTGCTGAAGTTGAGTCTCTTGTCTAAGTATAGGCGAAGGAACTTTCCATAATTTTTATTGCTAATGTTAACATTGTCTATTGCTAATTATTGTTATTGCTAATGATAACACTGTCTGAAGCTGAATTGCATTTGTTGATTTGCTTCCAAATACGATGTAGTAAGTCTTTTCTATGTTTAGTGTGAGTTTGTTGGTTGACATTCACAAGTGGACTTTTTTTAATTCATTGTTTACAACATTATTTAATATGAGTGGGTTTGGGTCGGAGTAGATTAGGGTAGTATCATCAGCAAACAATATTGGCTTAAGAATGTTAGAGTCATTAGGCAGATCATTGATCTATATAAGAAATAGGAGGGTGCTAGGATGCTGCCCTGTGACACCCTACTGTTAATGGTAGAGTAGGAGAGGTTATATCATTGATGGCTACATATTGGTGTCTGTCAATAAGATAGGATCGGATATAGTCCAGGGCAAGGCCTCGGATTCCATAATGGTGGAGTTTAAGTAAGAGGTAGTTGTGATTAACAATATCAAAAACCTTTCTCAGGTCAATGAAGAGTCCAATTGGAAACTCACTTTTGTCAAGGGCTGAGTAGATTAAGTTAAGCAGACTAACAATAGTATCATTGGTACTCTTTTGGGAGCGGAAGCCAAACTGACCGGGACTTAGTATATTGAATTTTACGAGATAAGAGTAGAGCTGTTTGTAAATAATTTTTTCAAATATTTTTGATAATATAGGTAGATTTGATATGGGTCTGTAATTATTTATGTCTGCCGTGTTACCTCTTTTATGAACTGGCGTTACTCTTGCTTTTTTAAGGATAACAGGGAAGGTATGACACTCTAGAGATTTATTGAACAGCAAAGCTATGGGTGGTGCAAGGGCATGGGAGGCACTCTTGTATACTATGGATGGTATTTCTCTAATGTTCCCAGCTTTGGTGTTTAGTGAGTGTATGATGGATACAACATCTGTAGGTGATCAGTGAGAGGAGAAGAGAGTTTGGGTAGCTGCCTGAAAGATATGTGATAACATGTGTCCGAGTCTGTGGAATATAGCAAGCAGATGATGTTTAGTTCATGATGTTCATGATGTTATGTTCATGTTAGTTCATGATGTTCTCATACTGGCAGATCATGTTTAGTTCAACATGGGCTGGAAGTAAAAAGGAGATCGTGTTTGGTCCCTCCAGAAGGCCTTCTGCAATTTCATTCTTATGTTCAATATGCGATCATCTTTAACCAGAAATAATCTTTCAAAATTGTAAACATATGAAAATGGGATTAAAACATGGTCAGTGAGATAAAATACGCTATCAGGGAAAACGGTCTTATTCAGGGAAGATGAAGACTGGCTGGCTGATGATGTCATTGACCATTAGTGATGTCTGTGTCTGTGCGGGGTTGCCAAGGTGAACACATTTCGGGATGACGAGAGACGATCGTTTAATATCCTGGGATGAAATAGTATGGTCAGGAGAGTGCCTTTCAATTCCCCCTTTGGAAAATTATGTATGATGGAGGGAGAGGACGACAAATGATTTAAAATACTAGGAGACTGTGAGGTGCTGTTGAGTAAAAATAGAAAAAAACTCATGGGCGTCGGAAAACGCCCACGAGGAAAAAATGAAACGTCGGAAAAAATGAAAACACTCCAAGGCCTATGCCAGACTCTCGGGAAAAGCAAAACTCTCGGGCATAGGCGTACTTTCCACAACTAGTGACTAGGTACCTATGCCTCATGCTGTACTGTCAGTGTAAACGGGTACCTATGCCTCATGCTGTACTGTCAGTGTAAACAGGTACCTATGCCTCATGCTGTACTGTCACTGTAAACGGGTACCTATGCCTCATGCTGTACTGTCACAGTGATGGAGTACTTATGCCTCATGCTGTACTGTCACAGTGATGGAGTACTTATGCCTCATGCTGTACTGTCACAGTGATGGAGTACTTATGCCTCATGCTGTACTGTCACAGTGATGGAGTACTTATGCCTCATGCTGTACTGTCACAGTGATGGAGTACCTATGCCTCATGCTGTACTGTCACAGTGATGAAGTACTTATGCCTCATGCTGTACTGTCACAGTGACAGAGTACCTATGCCTCATGCTGTACTGTCACTAACTATTGATCGACTGAGAGTGTTGTGATGGCCAACAGGCAGCATCATTACCAGGAGATGCTGCCAGCATGCTCTGTGACTCACAAAAGGAACATATTATACTTTACCTCGTGAGCATCAACTTCCGCTATAAATGGCTCTATAACTGCCTGGGCCATCTCCTTAGTCTCATCTATGATGTAAAATCCTGCATCCAGCTTACATGGCTCCACACTGTCTCCTTCTCTCCCTGCAATAATAACAGAAATGACGATAATGAACTACCACACTATATACCACAGTTACCCTCAATATAATGGACTTCCCACTACTGACCACTGTTAGTACCCAAATTGTATGACGGTTGGGATATAGCCAATCACATTCGAGTAGGCCTCTGACGTCATTCCCTACAGAGAGCTGGTATTGACCGCTCTGGAGGCAAGGTCAGTATTCTCACCAGACCAGAGTAGGTAGGACCTTGCCAGGCCATAATATACATTGTTGCCTTTACTCAATAAACTGTTGAAGTGAACTTCTGTGTATTCTCTACGACCGAGCAAGCACCATACATCTAAAGGTAACGAATACTGGTAACAGCTGTGGGTTCAGAATTAATTTTCGGAACAACGAATATTCAAGTACCCACATTGTCACGTGTCTCCTGCCACCACCACCGCCGCCGCCGCCATCCGCCACCCACGCATCAATATTCAATGATATTGTACCAGTCTGGGATCCTACCATCAACCTCTAGGTCGATGTTCTCAGAAGTAAGGCACAATATTTACAAGTGAGAACGCAATTTCCTCAGTGAGGGGGAGAGGAAATTGCCAGCCGCCAGCCATTTTTTTTTAATTTCCCGCCGTCTTGGAACCTGCGCCACCCACCACATCACCCAAGCCGACAGTAACAGGCATTGTGAGTGTTTACCAGCTACTGCAATCGTCGTCAGTCATCGTCGCAAGTATCAACTGATCATCGGGTGTGTTGTACAGTTATTCGAGATTAATTGGTGGACTACAAATGTCTGACTAGTGTCGCCACCAGCTTACTCACACCTTGCCACCTCGCCTCCTCTCACCATCGTCACAACCCCCTGCCACACCACTCTGCTGTGAACTCCTGTCTACACTCCTGCCCAGCAAATCGAGCTTCCTTCGCCATCATCGACGCAACATCGTCGTCTCGGCATTTATCCTCATATTCCTGACATCATTTGTAGTGTGGGGTCCCACCAGAGCTTCGTGCCACGGCCGCAAGGGGTGCTGACTGTCGCCCCAGATGTAAACAAACTTCATGTGTGCCTCTTCAGGCATCTTCACGATGTTTCTCCTATTTTGGCTACTGGTGATTGTCATGTATTGCACTCCCGAGATAAGTAATTAATAGATGAGGCTTACTGTGCCATGTTTTAATAGTGAATTACATAATAATATCCACAATATCATATGCATTAACCTTCCAGTGTCTTGTTAAATAATATTGGAGTTGATAGTCATTCCACTCACACACTTCCCTGAGTCATTTTCAACATTTCCTGCTTCTCAAAGTAATTTCATTGAGTATTAATTGTGCTACTAGAGAGTTATTAGTAAATTCAAAGTTCAGAGAAGTAAGAAATAATTGTTTTAGTAGCAGTTGAGGATTTGCACAATATACAGGCGATGAGTCACAATAACGTGGCTAAAGTATGTTGACCAGACCACACACTAGAAGGTGAAGGGACGACGACGTTTCGGTCCTTCCTGGACCATTCTCAAGTCGATTTCAAGTTTGCACAATATATTTTTTTTTATTTCTCCAGACCTTAATTTGAAATTTATTCCTTCAGTATTGAAGTATTTCTCATTTTCTAAACCCATATTTCCTGCATTGCCACTTGTTGTGTTGAATTATTTTTAATCAAAATTGCAATTGTATTTCCCAGCTTTATAATTTAATTTGCAGTGCTTAACCTGGTTTAATTAATTTACATAGCTCTAATTCCAGCCGTATTCATACCAGATTGCTAATTTAATTCACAATTGTGCTTGTTTTTAATTATTTTGTTGCTTAGTACAACTTTTTTTTTGCCATTTCCTTACTTTAGCCAAGTTTAATATTTTTTGAGTGTTTTATTTTTGTGTATTTTATTTTTGATACCTGGTGCACTTAATTATAATTTGCATTCAAACATTACTTCAATGGCAGTGACAATGCCTACCACTGTTGCAACTACTTCTGACTCCAATGGAGCAATTGCTTGTACTACTGTACAGAAGTCAGCTCAGGAAATGACTATTCCACTTTTTGCTGCCGAATCCCGCTTGTTAGAGTCCTGGTTTAGCAGGGTTGAGGCCAATACCAATGCCCGTTTTTCTGAGCCTACTTATGCCGAATACCTGACGATTGCTCGGTCAGCTGTTGACACAACCAAAGGTGATGAACGTTTTGTGGTAGACGAGAAAGCCATTGTTAGCCTCAGTCTTGGTCTAAATTTATGGATTTCTTTCGCCGGTGCTTTGTTAACAAAGGAGACCTCGACCCCGTGTAGGTTAGTCAAGAAAATCGCCAATGCCACCATGCAGCCTGGTGAATCGTTTAATGCGTTTACTAGCCGTCTCGATCAGTAGCCTTAATGACTGCTATGATTAGTTCATTATGGGTGGATAAAGACAAAACACTGACCCCAGAGGCTATGGCCAAAATGATAGCATTTGGAACTTTAATGCATTTTACCCCGGAGCATACTAAACCCATCATCGAATAGCAAAATTTTGGAGTTCAGCATGAAATTGGTGAAATGTTTGAGGCTATTAACAATGCCGCCAATAAACTAGCTCCCCGAAGTGCTCAACTGTTGCCATCCTCTGACACTGTGAATGTAGTAACAAGCCCTCAGCATCCTCCCACGAACTCTCAAAACTCTTTGTCGCAGAACCGCACCCATGGTCATAGCCCGCAGTCAAATTCTCCTCCTCATAAGTTGCCAAGACGCCATAGCCCACAACCATCCATTCCTTCATGTTGACATTGTGGTAAGACTAACCACCTCGCAAGGGACTGTTAGTCCGCTCCTAGATCATCACCCCAGACAATTCTCTCGGTCTCCTCGTAAATCTAATAATTCTAGGCTCCAATATTGCAGATACCTTAAACAAGTTGGTCACCACACTGCGGATTGTAAACCTAGGCAAAGGACATCCACACCTCGTAACTCCCATGGTCAGTATTGGCGAGGCACACAGTGTCCGAGACATTATCAGAACTCACGTAATTACAACTCCCAGTCCAGCCATAATACAACGTCCAATTATAATACTCGATCACAGAATGTTGGAGTTCGGAATGTTCACTCCATGTCGTTGGGAAACCTCCAAAGCCATCTGCTAACCAATTCAAGTTAGCCAGTCCTAGTGCCCTCCCTGTGTACTCAGTACCTACCCAAAATAGATTTGGAGACTTGACAGAGGAGGACATTGATTCTCTACCGGTTGTAGATGTTGACGGAACCACAGTGAATTTAACCCAGATGAAACGCACACTTCTTAGGCAACATAAATCACAAGTAGTAACTTGTCCATTCTCAAGTGATGGCCCTCTTGTCTAAGCCATTGTACAAAGTAGAATTTTAAAAGTTTGGTGCAAAAAAAAGACTTGGGTGCAAAAATTAATATTGTCAAGCCCTCAACTCTTCGAGATATCTTGAGATTATCTTGAGATGATTTCAGGGCTTTTTAGTGTCCCCATGGCCCGGTCCTCGACCAGGCCTCCACCCCCAGGAAGCAGCCCGTGACAGCTGACTAACACCCAGGTTCCTACTTTACTGCTAGGTAACAGGGGCATAGGGTGAAAGAAACTCTGCCCATTGTTTCTCGCCGGCGCCCGGGATCGAACCCAGGACCACAAGTCCAGCGTGCTGTCCGCTGGCCGACCGGCTCCCGATATGGCAAGTAAGCACCCTACTCCAGTAAGAAAGTCACCCATACCTTTTCTAAGTGGTGTTTCAGAAAATACAGTAAAAGTTCAGGGGGAAATTGACCTCCCATTCAAGTTAGATGACATCACACTGCCTATAACATGTTTAGTTGTTGACTATATCCATTTTCCTGGTGACATTCTTCTAGGTTTGTAAACCATGATTGATATGAACATCGCATTGTTTCCCCATTGTTGGAATATTAGTATCAAAGACCACATCATACCCTTGTGCAGCATGTATAGACAGAGCCATGAGTTCAACCTTCAATCCGACAACGTTAATTTTGTCGACGCCAGACTTGCTAGTGTAGGTTTGTCATATCCTTGTCGCAGTAGCATACCCGAGAATACAGGGACTCGATTGAAGCATTGTAGTTGTACAGTTGTTAAGGAGAGTGAGTATCGAGACCTTCTGGAGGGGGACGCCTTAACGGATTCTCATTGTCTTGCTCGCCTGGCAGCTTCTATCTCTGAAGTCAGTGGTTCAATAGTTACTGACACTGCTGCACTCTCATTCTCTCACCAGAGTAAGAGTTAATGTTCAGGGAGTGCCTGAGTATTGGATGTCATTGTGGAAGGTGAAACATGTAAAGTGAACGGTACATTTGTTGAACCCTCCTGGCACACAGTGCAGGATGGTGCCGTTATATTGTACATTGCAAACATTTGTAATACCGACATTCATCTCCAGTCTGGCACCCATGTTGTAGATTTTGCCCATTAGTGGTTTTACTGGTGCGAGTTGTGGATGATGTCTCCATGGATCATACTATGTGTACATTCACACCTGGAGAACAGGGATCTCAGCCAGAGGTGCAAGCGCAACACCTCAGTTCTACTGATTTCCCTGACTCTGTGGTTCAGCTTTTGGAAATTTTGAACAGGAATGGAGCTGTTGTTGCTCTACCAGGAGAAGAGTTAGGTCTCACTCCTCTTATTACACATGAAATTCCCCTTGAGCAAGGAACTATGCCAATTTATGTACCAGCTTACCATCTACCCCATTCACAGAGGGCAGAAGGTGATAGACTCATAGAGGAAATGTTACAGAGTGATGTAATTGTGTCGAATAATTCGCCATGGAACGCTCCATTGATTCTTGTACCAAAGCGAGATGGTTCTTGGAGACCTGTAATCGATTATCGGAAGCTTAACAGAGTAACTATACCTGATCGTTTCCCACTTCCAGTCTTAAATGATTTGTTGCAAAGTATAGGTAGAAACAAAGAAGTCTCAACGTTAGATTTGTTGCAGGGATTCTGGCAAATCCCCCTTGATGAGGAAATAAACAGTTGACAGCCTTTAGTACTCCCAATGGTCATTTTCATTTCAAAAGAATACCATTTGGTTTGTGGAGTAGTCCAGCAACCTTTTCACGGCTCATGACGAATCTATTTCGTAGATTGCTGGGAAGTACTCTTCTAGTTTACCTTGATGATCTCATAATCATGTCGCAAGATGTTCAGACTCATTTCCAGAACCTTGAGAAAGTACTTGCAAAGCTCACTGAAGTTAATTTAAAAATAAAACTTGCAAAGTGTTTGTTTTTAAAGAAGATTAATTTCCAAGGTCATACAGTTACATCTTCAGGCATTACATTGAATGAATAAATAATTATTGCTGCCCGTGATTTTCCAACGCCTTGTACTGCAGAAGCCGTGAGACAGTTCACAGGTCTTGAAGGATTTTATCGTTCATTTATTGATGGATTCTCTATTATAGCCGCTCCACTTTATAAATTGCAAAGAAAAGATGAACCCTTTGTTTGGGAAGAAACCCAGGAACAGTCATTCAAAAAACTCAAGACAGCCTTGATCTCGTCACCTGTCCTTAGGTGCCCAGATTTTTCTAAACCTTTTACGTTGGTTACAGATGCTAGTGATGTAGGCTTAGGTGCTGCATTACTTCAAACAGAAGATCACGCAATAGTTTATGCGTACATTGTCTAAAGAAGAGAAAAAATTTAGTGCAACAGAACGTGAAGCTCTAGCAGTTGCATGGGCTTTTAAACATTTCAGGGATACAATTTATAATTACCCAGTTCATGTTCTTACAGATCACCAACCAGTGATTTCTTTGTTCAAGAATAAGAATCCCGTTGGAAAGTTTGCTAGATATTTGCTCACAATTCAAGAGTTCAGTCCCACATTTGGATATATTCCAGGAAAGCAAAATATTGTAGCGGATGCGTTTTCTCGACACATAACTGCGATTCAGTAAAGTTACCCAGCATTAGATGGTACAGTAGTCGAGACGGAACAGAGACAAGACCCCATATGGGCACACCCATCATTAAGTTTTTAACTAAGCAAGATACTCGCCCGATTCACAAACCTCCAGTACCATTGAAAGAGTTAGTGATGTTAGACAATTTATTGTGTAGAGTAGTAAAGCTAGGGACAGCCCCGAGGAAGTGTTGTCAGGTAATTGTTCCAGCTGTCTTGGTACCAACTGTGTTAAAGATTATTCATTATGCTCCCTCAAGTGCACATCCATGAAAGGATCGTACACTCCAGCAAGGTCGATTGAAGTATTTTTCGCAAAAACATGGCAAAGGAGATTGCTCATTATGTTGACAGATGTTCGACTTGCTTACAGCAGGTAGCAGGACCTAATACAACTCAGATGTACCCAACGACTAAAACTCCTTGGGAACGAGTACCAATGGATTTGTTGACAAATTTTGCGGAAACAGAAAAAGGGAACAAACACTTGCTTGTAATGGTTGATAATTTGTCACGGTTTTGCGAACGAGTTCCTATCCCGAACAAAACAGCAGAAACTATAGCCAGTGAATTCCATGACTAAATAATTTGTAGATATAGTATGCCTAAAGTAATCCTATCAGATAATGGTCCAGAATTCAGTAATACTGTTTACCTTGAGGTGCTGGCTGGCCTCGGGAGCTGTACTGGTTGATACCTGGTTGATGGGGTTCTGGGAGTTCTTCTACTCCCCAAGCCCGGCCCGAGGCCAGGCTTGACTTGTGAGAGTTTGGTCCACTAGGCTGTTGCTTGGAGCGGCCCGCAGGGCCACATACCCACCACAGCCCGGTTGGTCCGGCACTCCTTGGAGGAATAAATCTAGTTTCCTCTTGAAGATGTCCACGGTTGTTCCGGCAATATTTCTTATGCTTGCTGGGAGGACGTTGAACAACCGCGGACCTCTGATGTTTATACAGTGTACTCTGATTGTGCCTATGGCACCCCTGCTCTTCACTGGTTCTATTCTGCATTTTCTTCCATATCGTTCACTCCAGTACGTTGTTATTTTACTGTGTAGATTTGGTACTTGGCCCTCTAGTGTCTTCCATGTGTATATTATTTGATATCTCTCTCGTCTTCTTTCTAGTGAGTACATTTGGAGGGCTTTGAGACGATCCCAATAATTTAGGTGCTTTATCGCGTCTATGCGTGCCGTATATGTTCTCTGTATTCCCTCTATTTCAGCAATCTCTCCTGCTCTGAAGGGGGAAGTGAGTACTGAACAGTACTCAAGACGGGACAACACAAGTGACTTGAAGAGTACAACCATTGTGATGGGATCCCTGGATTTGAAAGTTCTCGTAATCCATCCTATCATTTTTCTGGCTGTCGCAATATTTACTTGGTTATGCTCCCTAAACGTTAGGTCGTCAGACATCATTATTCCCAAATCCTTTACATGCTGTTTTCCTACTATGGGCACATTTGATTGTGTTTTGTACCCTGTATTATGTTTAAGGTCCTCATTTTTACCATACCTGAGTACCTGGAATTTATCACTGTTAAACATCATGTTATTTTCTGATGCCCAGTCGAAAACTTTATTAATATCAGCTTGAAGTTTTTCAATGTCTTCAGCCGAGGTAATTTTCATACTGATTTTTGTGCCATCTGCAAAGCATGATACGAAGCTGTGACTTGTATTTTTGTCTATATCTGATATGAGAATAAGTAAAAGCAGCGGTGCCAGGACTGTACCCTGAGGTACAGAGCTTTTAACTGCACTTGGACTAGATTTTATATGGTTGACCGTTACTCGCTGAGTCCTGTTTGACAGAAAACTGAGTATCCAGCGTCCTACTTTACCGGTTATTCCCATTGACTTCATTTTGTGTGCTATCACGCCATGGTCACATTTATCGAAAGCCTTTGCGAAGTTCGTGTATATCACATCAGCATTCTGTTTTTCTTCTAATGCCTCAGTGACTTTGTCGTAGTGCTCAAGTAGCTGTGAGAGGCACGATCTTCCCGCACGAAATCCATGTTGTCCTGGGTTGTGAAGGTCATTGGTCTCCATGAAATTGGTGACCTGACTCCTAATCACTCTCTCAAATACTTTTATTATGTGCGATGTTAGTGCAACTGGTCTATAATTCTTTGCCAATGCTTTGCTCCCTCCCTTGTGTAGAGGGGCTATGTCTGCTACTTTAAGTGCATCTGGTATCTCCCCCGTGTCCAAGCTCTTCCTCCACACTATACTGAGTGCCTGTGCTACCGGCACTTTGCATTTCTTTATAAATATTGAATTCCATGAGTCTGGACCTGGGGCCGAGTGCATGGGCATGTTTTCAATTTCTCTTTCAAAATTTAGTGCGCTCGTGTTGACATCAGTTATATTTACAGGGGGTTGAATATCCCGAATAAAGAAATTGTCTGGATCTTCTACTTTCATGTTGTTTATTGCAGTGCTAAACATGTCCTCATACTGCTTTTTTAGGATTTCACTAATTTCTTTGTCATCCTCCGTGTATGAACCTTCACTTGTACGAATAGGTCCAATACTGGCAGTGGTTTTTGCTTTTGATTTCGCATATGTGAAGAAGTATTTTGGATTTTTCTTATTTCCTGAATTGCTTTCTGTTCTAACTGCTTTTCTTCAGTTTCATATGAGTGTTTCAATTTCCGCTCGACTTCTTAAATCTCCCTATTTAAATTATTCCTTCTTTGACGGGAAATTCGTGTCTGCATAAGCAGTTCCGTTATTTTTTTCCTGCGTTTATAATATCGTCTGCGTTCTCTTTCTACGTTGGATCTCTTTCTGGTTTTCCTCAAAGGAACATGTTTCAAACAGACTTGATACGCTTCCGAAGTCAGTTTTTCTATTCCTTCTGTAGGACTTGTATTACTTAAAACAGTTTCCCATGGAATGTTTTTAAGTTCCATGTTTAAGTTTAAGTTTTAAGTTTTTAAGTTTTTAAGTTTTTTTTTGTACTGTTTACCTTGAGGTGCTGGCTGGCCTCGGGTGCTGTACTGTGTAACTTGAGGTGCTGGCTGGCCTCGGGTGTTGCACTGTTTACCTTGAGGTGCTGGCTGGCCTCGGGTGCTGAACTGTTTACCTTCAGGTGCAGGCTGGCCTCGGGTGCTGTACTGTGTAACTTGAGGTGCTGGCTGGCCTCGGGTGCTGAACTGTTTACCTTGAGGTGCTGGCTGGCCTCGGGTGCTGTACTGTGTAACTTGAGGTGCTGGCTGGCCTCGGGTGCTGTACTGTTTACCTTGAGGTGCTGGCTGGCCTCGGGTGCTGTACTGTTTACCTTGAGGTGCAGGCTGGCCACGGGTACTGTACTGTTTACCTTGAGGTGCTGGCTGGCCTCGGGTGCTGTACTGTTTACCTTGAGGTGCTGGCTGGCCTCGGGTGCTGTACTGTTTACCTTGAGGTGCAGGCTGGCCACGGGTACTGTACTGTTTACCTTGAGGTGTTGGCTGGCCTCGGGTGCTGTACTGTTTACCTTGAGGTGCAGGCTGGCCACGGGTACTGTACTGTTTACCTTGAGGTGCTGGCTGGCCTCAGGTGCTGTACTGTTTACCTTGAGGTGCTGGCTGGCCTCGGGTGCTGTACTGTTTACCTTGAGGTGCTGGCTGGCCACGGGTACTGTACTGTTTACCTTGAGGTGCTGGCTGGCCTCGGGTGCTGTACAGTTTACCTTGAGGTTCTGGCTGGCCTCGGGTGCTGTACTGTTTACCTTGAGGTGCTGGTTGGCCTCGGGTGCTGTACTGTTTACCTTGAGGTGCTGGCTGGCCTCGGGTGCTGTACTGTTTACCTTGAGGTGCTGGCTGGCCTCGGGTGCTGTACTGTTTACCTTGAGGTGTTGGCTGGCCTCGGGTGTTGTACTGTTTACCTTGAGGTGCTGGCTGGCCTCGGGTGCTGTACTGTTTACCTTGAGGTGCTGGCTGGCCTCGGGTGCTGTACTGTATACCTTGAGGTGCAGGCTGGCCTCGGGTACTGTACTGTTTACCTTGAGGTGCTGGCTGGCCTCGGGTACTGTACTGTTTACCTTGAGGTGCAGGCTGGCCTCGGGTACTGTACTGTTTACCTTGAGGTGCTGGCTGGCCTCGGGTACTGTACTGTTTACCTTGAGGTGCAGGCTGGCCTCGGGTACTATACTGTTTACCTTGATTTGCAGGCTGGCCTCGGGTGCTGTACTGTTTACCTTGAGGTGCAGGCTGGCCACGGGTACTGTACTGTTTACCTTGAGGTGCTGGCTGGCCTCGGGAACTGTACTGTTTACCTTGAGGTGCAGGCTGGCCTCGGGTACTGTACTGTTTACCTTGAAGTGCTGGCAGGCCTCGGGTACTGTACTGTTTACCTTGAGGTGCTGGCTGGCCTCGGGTGCTGTACTGTTTACCTTGAGGTGCTGGCTGGCCTCGGGTGCTGTACTGTTTACCTTGAGGTGCTGGCTGGCCTCGGGGTGCTGTACTGTTTACCTTGAGGTGCTGGCTGGCCTCGGGTGTTGTACTGTTTACCTTGAGGTGCTGGCTGGCCTCGGGTACTGTACTGTTTTCCTTGAGGTGCTGGCTGGCCTCGGGTGTTGTACTGTTTACCTTGAGGTGCTGGCTGGCCTCGGGTGTTGTACTGTTTACCTTGAGGTGCTGGCTGGCTTCGGGTGCTGTACTGTTTACCTTGAGGTGCACGCTGGCCTCGGTGCGGAACTGTTTACCTTGAAGTGCTGGCTGGCCTCGGGTACTGTACTGTTTACCTTGAGGTGCTGGCTGGCCTCGGTGTTGTACTGTTTACCTTGAGGTGCAGGCTGGCCCTCGGGTGCTGTGTCTGTTTACCTTGAGCGCTGGCTGCCTCGGGTGCTGTACTGTTTACCTTGAAGTGCTGGCTGGCCTCGGGT
>WNGS01166152.1:0-12278 GCA_020271785.1 Procambarus virginalis | reverse complement strand
TTGCAAGACAAGTGTGGGCAAAAATTCAGATAGCTAAGGGGGGCAGAGCCGGCTGCGGCTCACAAAGACCCCCAGGGTAAGGCTGAAGAACTAATTCACAAGTGGAGTGATGCAGCATCCTCCTCCTCCCTCCCTGCAGAAATCAGCAGGGAACAGCTCCTGCGACATGATGACAGAAGAATTAGGATAACAAGAGCACTGTCTAGTGATGATGAATATGGGGAACCAATCACAGCCCAAGAAGTAAGGGGCACTATGAAAAAGGGTAAAAGTACAGAACCTGGTGAAGATGGCGTCACCTACGACATACTCAATGCACTGTGTGAAGTGTCTGGGAATCCACTACTCCACCTGTTTAACAAGTCATTCTTAAGTGGAGTGTTGCCCACACAATGGAAACACGCAATAATTGTTCCATACCGAAGCCCAATAACCCTGGTAATTACAGACCTATCAGTCTCGTGTCATGCACTTGCAAGATGCTTGAAAGGATCATCCTAAACCGACTGTTGCACAAAATAGACAGGTTAGGGGAGGGGGTCAATGGATTTGTTAAAGGACGGAGCACAGCAAATTGTATAGTTAATTACTTGGCTAATGACACGGCTAGGTACTCTGTATTTGTTGACATCAAAGGAGCCTTCGACAAAGCACAAGGGATTGCGATCCTGGACGAGCTTGCATGCATGGGTGTCAAGGGAAGACTCATGAAATGGGTTGAAGACTACCTCACAGGGAGGAGCGCCAAGGTTTGCTTCAATGGAGCAGTCTCCAGAACAATGAATATGGAACTCGGGACCCCCAAGGCGGAGTCTTAAGCCCTACACTATTCAATGTACTTATGAACGCCATTGCAAATATTGATTTCCGGAAGGAACACAACAAGTGGGATATGCAGATGATGTTTAATACAAGCTCCCACCTTGGGAAAAATTGAACAGTCCATTGAACTCCTTGGAAGGAAATGTATTGAGCTCGGTTTCACTCTCTCCACAAACAGACGAAGGCATACTCCCATCACAAGCGGAGAGCAAATGAAGAACTGCAAATTAATGGTGTAACACTTGAATGGGTTGACCACTATCGGTACCTGGCGTCACTGTCGGCTCTAACAAGGGGAAGAAAGAGGAGCTCAATCAACTCATAGGAACATGCAAAAGTCGACTCAGGGCACTGAAAGCTATGACCTGGAATGGACATGGAGCCTCTATTGCCGTGCTTAAAATGATGTACACAGCCTATGTGCGCTCCGTCATAGACTATGCCGCACCAGTTCTGTGCACCTACTCCCAAAGCGATATGAAAAGGCTTGAAAGCATTCAAAATGAAGCCATGACAATCATTCTTGGAGTTCCAAGAACTGCCAAAACGTCTAATCTACGAGAAGAGTTGTCCCACCCCAGTGTTAAATGCAGAATTAAGGAGCTGAATGCTAAGCTTGCAATTAGGATAGCCAGAGATCCCCATTTCAATGATATTGCTAAGAAAAAACTGAGCTCTGTGCTACTTTCAGGGGGAAACAGGAGAAGAAAAAAATGGCATCACAGATCAGTCTGCTACCTCGAAGAGCTTCACCTGCTTGAGCAAGCCCGTGAGCTCCTGCCTGTAGAGAGGTTACCTCCCTGGGAGGATGACTCGTGCAAGATCATCATCAATGAAATGGCAATGAAAAAATCCAACATGTTACCACAAGAAATGAGGCACAAGTATCTCGAGGAATTTATAAAGAAGCCGGAGATGAACTAGATCAAATCTACACTGACGGGTCATCTAACCCTGTCAATGGCAGGGCTGGTGCAGCATACACGGTAATCAAGGATAATACTTTCCAACGCAGAAATGAAGAAAAGCACGCATTGAGAACTATGCCTCTTCAACGCAAGCAGAGCTAACTGCCATTGTTATGGCGTTAAGGTTTCTTGAACGGAACACTAATGGTGCAGTGATTTGCATCGATTCAAAAGCAGCACTGCAAAGCCTAAGTAAAAATCGGGCAGAAAATCTTGCAATAGTCGCTGAAATTAAGAGAGCTGTGAGAGTACTTACCAATCAGGGAAGAGTCATCAAGTTTCTGTGGATCCCCTCCCATGTTGGGATATGTGGGAATGAACGAGCAGATGTGCTGGCTGCTGAAGGCGCTGAAGGAGACCATATTGAATACTTCATACCCAAGACTCTACCACAAATTAGAGTATTGTCAACATCACCGTGACAAGGTAACTGAGGAAAGGAGGATAGAAGCACAAACCAGTGAATCTATACGATGGTACAACATGGTTGCAGCTGGCAATCCCAGTCATCATGGCTGAAGAGGAGGAGGACGAGGGAGAGAATCAGTAATAGCGAGAATCCGTCTTGGATACAAATATCCATGGAGATATGGAATGGAAACAACATTTGATCAGTGGAGTTGTAGAATCTGTGGTGAGAGTGATGGACACCGCCTTGAACACTATTTATGTGAATGTGAACACCTGAGAGAAATCAGAACTATGTATAGAATAATAAACCCCATATTGTTTGAGTTAGGAAAACACTATTTGTCAAATATTGATACTGTTCTTAAAAGATTCCCCCATTTTGCACCCGCAAGATAACGTAAGCTTTTAAGGGTTAATAGATGTTAATCTTCTTGTTTGAGGAGCTGTTCACTTGAGACAGTTAAGCAAGTCCCAGCTGTGTCTGGGTACAAGTGACAGGATTAACAACCCAGCGGGTTTTCTTCCTATTGGGGAGTGTTGTACATGCTGCTATGGCGGTATGTCCACTCACAAGATGAGTGGCGCTGCCCAATAAACTCGCCCCTCGGGCAAAATTAAACAAAAAAATTAACATGAAGTTTGTTTACATGTGGGGCGACAGTGAGCACCCTTGCGGCCGTGGCACGAAGCTCTGGTGGGACCCCACACTACAATGATGTCAGGAATATGAGGATAAATGCCGAGACGACGATGTTGCGTCGATGATGGCGAAGGAAGCTCGATTTGCTGGGCAGGAGTGTAGACAGGAGTTCACAGCAGAGTGGTGTGGCAGGGGGTTGTGACGATGGTGAGAGGAGGCGAGGTGGCAAGGTGTGAGTAAGCTGGTGGCGACACTAGTCAGACATTTGCATTCCACCAATTAATCTCGAATAACTGTACAACACACCGATGATCAGTTGATACTTGCGACGATGACTGACGACGATTGCAGTAGCTGGTAAACACTCACAATGCCTGTTACTGTCGGCTTGGGTGATGTGGTGGGTGGCGCAGGTTCCAAGACGGCGGGAAATTAAAAAAAAAATGGCTGGCGGCTGGCAATTTCCTCTCCCCTCACTGAGGAAATTGCGTTCTCACTTGTAAATATTGTGCCTTACTTCTGAGAACATCGACCTAGAGGTTGATGGTAGGATCCCAGACTGGTACAATATCATTGAATATTGATGCGTGGGTGGGATGGCGGCTGGCGGCGGCGGTGGTGGTGGTGGTGGTGGTGGCAGGAGACACGTGACAATGTGGGTACTTGAATTTCGTTGCTCCGAAAGTTAATTCTGAACCCACAGCTGCTACCAGTATTCGTTACCTTTAGATGTATGGTGCTTGTTCGGTCGTAGAGAATACACAGAAGTTCACTTCAACAGTTTATTGAGTAAAGGCAACAATGTATATTATGGCCTGGCAAGGTCCTACCTACTCTGGTCTGGTGAGAATACTGACCTTGCCTCCAGAGCGGTCAGTACCAGCTCTCTGTAGGGAATGACGTCAGAGGCCTACTCGAATGTGATTGGCTATATCCCAACCGTCATACAATTTGAGTACTAACAGTGGTCAGTAGTGGGAAGTCCATTATATTGAGGGTAACTGTGGTATATAGTGTGGTAGTTCATTATCGTCATTTCTGTTATTATTGCAGAAAGAGGAGACAGTGTGGAGCCATGTAAGCTGGATGCAGGATTTTACATCATAGATGAGACTAAGGAGATGGCCCAGGCAGTTATAGAGCCATTTATAGCGGAAGTTGATGCTCACGAGGTAAAGTATATTATGTTCAGTTTGTGAGTCACAGAGCATGCTGGCAGCATCCCCTGGTAATGATGCTGCCTGTTGGCCATCACAACACTCTCAGTCGATCAATAGTTAGTGACAGTACAGCATGAGGCATAGGTACCCTGTCACTGTGACAGTACAGCGTGAGGCATAGGTACTCCATCACTGTGACAGTACAGCATGAGGCATAAGTACTCCATCACTGTGACAGTACAGCATGAGGCATAAGTACTTCATCACTGTGACAGTACAGCATGAGGCATAGGTACCCTGTCACTGTGACAGTACAGCGTGAGGCATAGGTACTCCATCACTGTGAGAGTACAGCATGAGGCATAGGTATCCTGTCACTGTGACAGTACAGCATGAGGCATAGGTACTCTGTCACTGTGACAGTACAGCATGAGGCATAGGTACTCTGTCACTGTGACAGTACAGCATGAGGCATAAGTACTTCATCACTGTGACAGTACAGCATGAGGCATAGGTACTCCATCACTGTGACAGTACAGCATGAGGCATAAGTACTCCATCACTGTGACAGTACAGCATGAGGCATAAGTACTCTATCACTGTGACAGTACAGCATGAGGCATAAGTACTCCATCACTGTGACAGTACAGCATGAGGCATAGGTACTCCATCACTGTGACAGTACAGCATGAGGCATAAGTACTCCATCACTGTGACAGTACAGCATGAGGCATAAGTACTCCATCACTGTGACAGTACAGCATGAGGCATAGGTACCCGTTTACAGTGACAGTACAGCATGAGGCATAGGTACCTGTTTACACTGACAGTACAGCATGAGGCATAGGTACCCGTTTACAGTGACAGTACAGCATGAGGCATAGGTACCCGTTTACAGTGACAGTACAGCATGAGGCATAGGTACCCGTTTACACTGACAGTACAGCATGAGGCATAGGTACCCGTTTACAGTGACAGTACAGCATGAGGCATAGGTACCTAGTCACTAGTTGTGGAAAGTACGCCTATGCCCGAGAGTTTTGCTTTTCCGAGAGTCTGGCATAGGCCTTGGAGTGTTTTCATTTTTTCCGACGTTTCATTTTTTCCTCATGGGCGTTTTCCGACGCCCATGAGTTTTTTTCTATTTTTACTCAACAGCACCTCACAGTCTCCTAGTATTTTAAATCATTTGTCGTCCTCTCCCTCCATCATACATAATTTTCCAAAGGGGGAATAAAAGGCACTCTCCTGACCATACTATTTCATCCCAGGATATTAAACGATCGTCTCTCGTCATCCCGAAATGTGTTCACCTTGGCAACCCCGCACAGACACAGACATCACTAATGGTCAATGACATCATCAGCCAGTCAGTCTTCATCTTCCCTGAATAAGACTGTTTTCCCTGATAGCGTATTTAATCTCACTGACCATGTTTTAATCCCATTTTCATATGTTTACCATTTTCAAAGATTATTTCTGGTTAAAGAACGCATATTGAACATAAGAATGAAATTGCAGAAGACCTTTTGGAGGGACCAAACACTCTCTCCTTTTTACTTCCAGCCCATGTTGAACTAAACATCATCTGCCAGTATGAGAACATCATGAACTAAACAGCATTATGAACTAACATGAACGTAACATCATGAACTAAACATCATCTGCTTGCTATATAGCACAGACTCAGACACATGTTACCACATATCTTTCAGGCAGCTACCCAAACTCTCTTCTCCTCTCACCGATCACCTACAGATGTTGTACCATCATTCACTCACTAAAAACCAAAGCTGGGAACATTAGTAAAATACCATCCATGATATACAAGAGTGCCTCCCATGCCCTTGCACCACCCATAGCTTTGCTGTTTAATAAATCTCTAGAGTGTCATACCTTCCCTGTTATCCTTAAAAAGCAAGAGTAACGCCAGTTCATAAAGGAGGTAACACGGCAGACATAAATAATTACAGACCCATATCAAATCTACCTATATTATCAAAAATATTTGAAAAAATTATTTACAAACAGCTCTACTCTTATCTCGTAAAATTCAATATACTAAGTCCCTGTCAGTTTGGCTTCCGCTCCCAAAAGAGTACCAATGATGCGATTGTTAGTCTGCTTAACTTAATCTACTCAGCCCTTGACAAAAGTGAGTTTCCGATTGGGCTCTTCATTGACATGAGAAAGGTTTTTGATACTGTTAACCATAACTACCTCTTACTTAAATTCCACCATTATGGAATCCGTGGCCTTGCTCTGAACTATATCCGATCCTGTCTTAGTGACAGACACCAATATGTGGCCATCAATGATATAACCTCTCCTACTCTACCATTAACAGTAGGGGTGCCACAGGGCAGCATCCTAGCACGCCTCCTATTTCTTATATAGATCAATGATCTGCCTAATGTCTCTAACATGCTTAAACCTATATTGTTTGCTGATGATACTACCCTCATCTACTCTGACCCCAACCCACTCATATCAAATAATGTTGTAAATAATGAATTAAAAAAAAGTTCACTTGTGAATGTCAACCAACAAACTCACACTAAACATAGAAAAGACCTACTACATCGTATTTGGAAGCAAATCAACAAATGAAATTCAGCTTCAGACAATGTTATCATTAGCAATAACAATAATTAGCAATAGACAATGTTATCATTAGCAATAAAAATGATGGAAAGTTCCTTGGCCTATACTTAGACAAGAGACTCAACTTCAGCACCCATATACAACACATAACTAAAAACGGTTTCTAAAACAGTTGGTATGCTCTCTAAGATCAGATATTATGTACCCTACTCTGCTCTCCTCTCACTCTTTTATGCTCTTATCTATCCCTATCTTACTTATGGTATCTGTGCATGGGGTTCAACCTCTGCAAACTACCTCATGCCCATCATCACCCAGCAAAAATCTGGCATCAGAACAATATCAAACTCTGCTTTCAGACAACACACAGCTCCCCTGTTTAAATCCCTAAACATGCTAAACATAAATTCACTCCATACATTCTTTTGTGTCAATTACATTTATAAAACCCTTTTCTTAAATGCAAACCCTGTTCTGAAACTCTTCGTTGACAGATGTAATAGATCACATAATCACCACACGAGACATAAATATCTCTTTGACATCCCCAGAATCAAACTTAATCTGTGTAAACACTCAATGCAAATAAAGGGACCTTGTCTATGGAACTCACCCCTAAATGAATGGAAAAACTCAGCTTTTGCCCTATTCAAAAATAAAACCAAAAAGTACCTAATTTCATCTTCATAGTTTTCTACCTAGTGCTTTAACTTGCACTGTATCCAGTGCTACCCAATCCCCCAATATCCCCAAATGTGTCTAAGCCATATTACTCTACCATTGTAATCTTTGATATCATCTTATATCATGATTGTTATATTGAGTGCATATTCTACTGCATTATTCCTTGAAATGATCCTCAAATTGTGCTACAGTGAACCAATGCATTACCCTGATATTTTATCCTAATGTATCCTAATGTACCTAGTAATCCTTGCTCATTATAGTTTCTTGTTATTATTGTGTATTATTCTAATCTTTATTTTTGTTGACCTGTAAACATTTGTTGTCAATTTTACTGTAATTTATCTACTTAAAATTACTTGTACCTGTAAAGTTAAGCTGTAAAGTACCTACAAACATTTGTTGTCAGTTCCACTGTAAATTTTCTACTTAAAATTATCTGTTAGTTTAAGAATTTGCCTGAAGCGCTATGCGTGCTAGTGGCTTTACAAGATTGTAAAATCATCATTCCTATGTTCTCCCTTAACCCCCAATGTACCTTCTTGTAAATAAATAAATAAATAAATAAATAAATAAATAAATAAATGAGATAAACTGCAGAAGGTCTATGTATGAGAAATAAGGTGAATAACACAATGAACAAATTCACAAGGGCCGTGACGAGGATTCGAACCTGCATCCGAGATCATCCCAGATGCTGCCTTAATCGACTGAGCTACGACACGGTCAAAAGGAGTTGAAACCGAAGTTCTACTGAACTTACTGGATCCTGCAGCCTCTCCGAGGCACAAACCTCGGAGGTGTAAAACCCTGGTTTGTGCCTCGGAGAGGTTGCTAACAGAATAACGGACAATCTCAAGATTTTACAATGGATTATTCAATGATTCAAAAACAAAGCACAAACACTCAGAGCAGTGCTTCTCAAAGACAACATTAATATTGTTTTACTTCAAGAAACACTCACCAGGACTGAAAGAAATTTCAATATAGCAGGATATCAAGGTTTCCAATGCCCAACTGCACAAGGTGGCACCAGAGACACTTCAATACTAGTTAGAAATCATATCAATGCCACGGGAATCACAGACCTGCCTAACTGTGGTGAGAACTTTGAAATTTTGGGTGTTAATCTCACTATGGGGAACTCAATGCTGTCCATCTTCAATGTATATAGGAGGCATAGAGACACGACCTCTCTCACCACGACCACGAACCACGAACCATAGAGAACCACGAACACGACTATAGAGAACACGAAAGATCTCTTTGCAATCTTTGAAATAGCAGTCACTACACCTACTATCATCTCAGGTGACTTCAACGCTTATGAGGTTTGTCATCATGATTATTCTAGTATTACATCCGTCAACTTTAAACTGAAAGTCTAGATGGGTCTCCTGAGGAAGGACCTGCTTAGCTAGTACGCTAAGTGTAGTAAGCAGCTCATTCCCCACTCTAGAGACCATAGAACAAATGACTAGGCGCGAGCAAACGTCGAGACCTCAAAAGTTTGAGATCCCTTTCACTAGGCCGTCGACCTTTGCTAATCGCCGAAGCTAATCTAACGAGTAAGTCACGGATTCTCACAACGTATTATTTTCTTGTGTGGTGCTATGAATTCAGCTCTAAGCTCATGAGGCAGTGTCAATTGAATAGTAATAATAATTTCAGGCAACATGGCAGAACAAATGTAAATCAATAAAGTGTGGGGTGTAACAAAAGACAATGTTCAACATAACAACATAATTTATTCAACAAAGTACCAACTACTACAACAACGAAAAATATCAGTAACGTTACTCGAAATCCTTCCTGTGACACCTTTATGAAAGCTAAGCACCAGCCACGAGTATGACTACAGGTTCCTTCCTGCAATCGCGTTGTGCTGCATAAATGAACTAACTTTTTTTTTTAAGTTTACATGCAAGCATGCTTATAAATACAATAAAACAACACAAAACCACAGACATAACAAAAAATCATATACGTGCAAAAAACATAAAGGACATATGTACAGAAACACAAGACAAAAACGCCGGCCAGAAGGGCTGACCACAAAACAACAAAACTTACAAAAAACAAATGTCAACAATAAGTACAAAAACAAAAATTCAACAATGAAGACAAAACACATCAGAATACAACACTGAAGTGACTCTAAAACAGTAAAAAAAAAAAAAAAAAAAAACAAGGCTACCATCACCGTAAACACACACGGAGAGGCACCAACATTAACAAAAAACAATAATAAGAATAATAACAATAATAAAAAGACAGGAACATAAAAGTACAAACAAAACATACACAGGAATATAAAAGTACAAACAAAACATACACGCCACAAGCCTGAAGGGCACTCAGCACTACACAAACAAGCGCACAAACAACATCATTAAACCAAAGAAACCACAAAGCATAATAAAGGAAACATACCAACCACTACCAGACACACACACACAGGAACCGGACACATACGCACACTGCACACACCTCACATAATTGAAACCCACAACCACAAACCGGAGCACGCAGGGACCGGTAAACAAACCCTCCCCACCCACTCACACACCCGACCCACCCCACACAACCATGCACACTAATGGCAATCACCCACAACCCACAATACATAAAGGAATCATGGGTCAAGCAAAGCCAACTCCTCGGGAGAAAGATACTTTTCAAGGAACGACTTCCAAGGATACTTTCGTTTATAGCCCTCCCAAATCAGATACTCCAGGTCGGTGGGGCGACGACCCCCCATCCGCCGCGGACCTGGCATAAACTCTGGAATCTCCAGATCAGGCGGAAACGGGTATTCCCGAAGTTCATGGGCGCAAGTCCGCCGCAGAAGGAAGAGGCGGCGAAACCGTAGTCGATGAACCGGGAACCGAGGCAGGAGACACAGAATCTCCAGAGCGAGCAGTCTTTTTCAACAGCAGCACTAGGCCACCCCGCTCACCACGGACCTCAGCAGGGGGCACCACCCCCCACGAAGAACCGGAGCCATCCGAGGCAGGCGATGCACCCGAATCAGGAACCGCAGACACTAGATCGGAAGAGGAGGCCGGAAGACCGTCACAGGCATCCTCTGGCAAATGCACCTCCACCGCCACCGTAGTACCAATGCAGCCGTAGCCACCCCGCCGTCGCCTGCAGACTCACAAGCGTCGAAGTCGCCAACATCTGTCCATGCAGACGACGAACGCCGGGAACGCTTAGGCACGGGCCGCACATCATCAGAACCGGAGGCTGACTCAGACACGCTCAATACAAGCCGGGCGAACCGACGCACGCCGCAGTACTGCAGCATCCTCAACCACATGGGGCACCAGGCCAGACACATGGGGAAGTGCCGGAACCACCCCATCATCCAGCACAGCCGGAACAGACGTCGAGGGTGCAGGGACAGGGACAGATGCAGCAGAGGAAGACTGGGGATTCGAGCAGAATGTAGTCTGAAGAATCCCAGAGACACTAGGCGGAGCAGGATGAGCACCAGGCGATGACACAACCTCTGGAGGAGAAGCCACCACCACAGGGGGCGCATCAGGCGACACAGGGGGCATATCCGCGGCCGGAGAGTCGTCCATAGCCACAGAAACCTCCTCAACAGGAAGCGGTGGAAAATCCTCCTCACTGAAGAGGTTCACGGGCGCAGCGGCCAGCGCAGAACAGTCAGCAGCCTGATGGCCCAACAGGCCACAACGATAACATGTCCGAGGCTGGCGGGCGTAAAACACATGAACAGTGTACCCCATCAGAAGCACAGAGGACGGAATATCCTCCCGGAGCCTCATGCCCAGGGTGCGAATGTTCGTCCTCACACCCTTAAGTGTGCTCGAAGATACCACATTCACCCGCACACTAATTACGGCGCCAAAACGGCCGAAGTACCGCCGGAGCAGACCCTCCGGAAACTCCAATGGAGCCCCATGCACGCTGACGTAGGTGAGGGCACCACTCCGATCAGAGATTGAAACAGTGCCTGCACCATCCGGCAGAGGTAATGTCCGCCCCTCGTATCGACGGAGAAATTCGCGGTAAGCCAACTCCTCCGTGAACTTAATTATCACTCGACGGGCCGTTACCAGCTCGACGCCGTAAATGTCTATCACAGGAATGTTCAGCTGCTCACATACCCGCGCTATCTCCGGGTATCCAGCCCTGCTGGAAAATTCCAATCCCACAGACTGAGCCCGCAGTATTGGTGGGAGGGGGACCCCCATCGTTGAGTCCACGTCAGCACAGGCGGCAGAGACACACCCGCCCCCAACGGCCAAACTGGTAACCACGCACCAAATGCCGGAGCGCCGAAGCACACGTCTGCCCCCGACCAAGGCTGGGGCCAGCACACAAGGCAGGTTAGGAGACACGTCTACAGAACCTCCTATCAGTTCCTTTATACTCTTGCAGCCCTCCCCTGCAATAGCAGTTGCAATGCAATCAAACTAGTAGCCTACAATGACATTACAATGATTAATGGGGTTACTAGCAACTCCAGCAACCCTCCTTAATTAAATTCTTACGTTAACATTCCGTCGCTCGGACGATCAACAATTAATGACTAATTGATTACGCTAATATTAAAGTAACATTTACGTTAACTTAATCTTGTCTCCCACAGACAAATTAAACTGTACAACTGTCACTCGTAACTCGGAATTACACAAACACGTGACCCGACAAGTGTTCAGTGAGTAATCCCCATTATTCCCTGTGCTACGGACAGCTGATTAATCCCAACGCGAGTTACGTTATCAGTTACTATCGTCCACTCGATAGTTTACTACAATTTCTATGTCCAATGTGCTAAGAGAACGGCAGTCACCCTTGACCACCCTCGAGCAATTAATTACTATCCCGAAGATCAATAAATAATTATACACAACTACATTACCTTTCACACTGGCTCAACAAATATAACATCAACGACATGAATCCACTCTGAGGCCTTTCATACCCCCGATGAACTCAGGTGACTAGTTCACT
>WNGS01166148.1:55884-92274 GCA_020271785.1 Procambarus virginalis | reverse complement strand
ACTTCTTACTGGTAGGTGGTTCTGGTGTCAGCCGGTGGATGAGGCTGTAGGTGTCAGCCGACTTCACACATTTTACGTAATCGGTCTCTTTTTTATCTGCTAAATATAAACGGACAGGAGGAGGTACACGTCTCAAGAATTCTTCAACTAGCATGAGGTTGACGAGTTCTGCAAAAGTAGAGACATGTGCTGCTTCCAGCCATTTCATAAAATATCTCCGTTTGGTATTGGCAAACTCTAGAAAGGTGGTGGTACTTGCCTTAAGGTGATCACGAAATTTTCGTCGGTAGCTTTCGGTGGAGAGAAGGTAGGCGTCCAACACTGCTTGCTTCAGGGTCTGGTAGTCATTCTCAGACGCCAAAGTACTGAGTGTGACTGCAGCTCTACCTGTAAGATGTACTCTGAGAAGGGTAGCCCATTGTTCGGCAGGCCAGCTAAGTTGATTAGCTAGGGTCTCAAAGGTGGTAAAGAACACGTCAATCTCTGACTCTACGAACGGTGGCATTAACTTACTTGCATGGGAGACATTAAAACTTGGAGGAAGACTGGCTGTAGCTTGTTGGCGTTGAGCTTGGTGTGTAGTTTCCAACGTAAGTTCTTTTTGACGACATTCTATTGCCATAGCTGCTTGTTGCTTGTCATGCTCGCGTTGCATCTCCAGGTGGCGTTGTTTTGCTTCAAGCTGTACTCGCTCACTCTCTTTGAATAGGGCCAACTCACGTTCCTGCTCTTCCTTCTTCATGGCGGCCTCTCGCTCCTTGAGGTGGAGAGCTTCCTTTGCCAGGGCCGCCTCACGTTCCTGCTCCTCTTTCTTTATGGCGGCCTCACGCTCCCTGATTGCAGCTGCTTCTTTTTGTTGCTCCCGCTCGATCTTGGCAAGTTCAAGTTTAAGTTTCATAGTGGCCAAATCTTGTTTATCTGCAATAGTGTAATGTTCGTGAGTGTCAGAGTCTATTACCCCTTCATCTAAAAAGTGATCTAAGAGAATGTTGTATATCTCATTCTTGTTGGCTCCAGAGGGAACATCTAGTTGATACTCATGTGCAAGAGCTTGTAATTCGGTTCTCTTGGCACGACTTAAGTTCCCTATTTCACCTGCTGGATCTGTACGGAAAGCTGGGAGACGAAACACGGTGAAAATTTAGCAAATAAATGTATAACGAATATACTGTTGTGATATGGTGAATGTCAGAAACAGGACAACGTTGCAACTGGTACCTATCCTGTGAAATCTTTAACAATTAATGTTAATTCAAGATGGTAAATGATTAATAATCAAGATCGCAAGATCGCAGGAAATCTTGTACCCGGTACTCACTGTAGGAGAATAAGGGCAATAAAATCCTACTAAGTAGTGAAACTGAGTTTCTAGAACAAATGAAACATTTAATTGTCTCAAAAGTGAATTAGGTAGTCCAAGAATGTAGGCATACCTTGCTGAGTCTCTATAGGACATAAGCAAGTTTTTCCCACTGAAATGAAATATGATACTTACAGAATCAGCGAACTTTGTGCTCTGAAAAACGAAAGCTAATTCCCTACCTACGTAAAAATCATCATTTCTGACCGACGTGTAGGGGTGCGAGTGTCAACTGGTGACGAGAACTATTGCCGAGGTCCCAACTCGTCAATAAAGTCCGTGCTAGAGGAACTATGGCCCTCTTTGTCCTCCTTCAGTCGGATTGTAGAAATTAGGTGCTATTGACCCGGAGACAGACCAAAGTACCAGGGTACCAATATGAAGATCTGCCGAAAATATGAGAAATATCCTAGGGACAAAAGATGGTAAACACGAGTAATAACACGGAGGGAGGGATGACCAATTAAGAGAATGACTGAGGCCTACAGTCACCACGTAATCTAAAGTTGTCCCACACTCACCATATGCTACTCTCGGAATGCACAATACACACAGCACCATATGAATAATAAATGTAATAGTGAAAAGCAAGTGAATTAAAGCTAAGTGCGCTTACCACAATTTTACGTTTTGGTACCTGAGTGAAGCTCCTAGGACAGGCCCCCATGTATATGTGACGGTAAAGTAGTGGAGTATTGATGTTCGGAAGTCCTCCAATGGCAGGTGTCAAAGCCTGGTCACATATAACAAAAAAAAAAGAGACTGCTTGCCTGTTTGTGGTAAGGTAAGGGAAGACACACAAAACACAAAGTATAAACAATGAAATTTTAATTACACTAGAAAACAAATTTAAACAAAGACAATCCCTTGGCGATGCATAGTGCAAAAATAACAAGTGAAAAAAGTATAACATAAAAATGATTAAGTGAATGGTTACTTTAACAAGAATGCAAAGATAAAGTTATTAATATAAGTGGTATAATATAAGTGGTGCTGAGAATACTGGCTATTAGCTGCTATCTCCCTTAGAACACGTCAGCCAGAGCTTAATATACCAAGAGAGATGTCAACTCAGAGAGCACAGAGGATATTCTGAGGAGAATCTGCTGGGCGACCCAGACGTCGACTCGTGCTAGATGGCGTTAGTGGGCAGGTGCAGTAAGCTGACGGCGTCACCAACCAATCAGAAGGCAGGCAAGTGGAGACTGGTAGTTAGCTGGTTGAAGTACAGGCGGTGAGCCGGCGGTGAGGAGTGAAGGTGGGGGGGTGCAGGTGGGGTATGCAGGTGCGTGTAGCTGCCTGGACAAACGTTTTGCTACTGCTGAACGTATCTTGAATGTAGCATTTTGACGTGACTAATGTAGGGAAGAGCAGGCTCAATCTCTCTTGAAAGAGATTATCGTCACAGTATGTATGTATGTATATATGTATGTATGTATGTATGTATGTATGTATGTATGTATGTATGTATGTATGTATGTATGTATGTATGTATGTATGTATGTATGTATATATATGTATGTATGTATGTATGTATGTATGTATGTATGTATGTATGTATGTATGTATGTATGTATGTATGTATGTATGTATGTATGCATGTATGTATGTATGTATGTACGCATGCATGTATGTATGTATGTATGTACGCATGCATGTATGTATGTATGTCTGTATGTATGTATTCCCAATCACGTTAAAGACTCCCCCTCTATCATCCAATTTAAGAGAAAAACAGCTATGTACTAAATAATCAACTCCTTGTAACTTTAATTATGCTGACCTTCCTATCTGTATTCAGACTGTGCCTACCATCATTATAGGTGATTATAACGCTAGGCATAGGAATATTGGTAATTCACAGTTCAATAATCGTAACGGCAACCAACTGGTGTCACTATTAGGTAGTGACGATGATGCACAGATTGTGGGTGACCTTGAACCGACGCATATCTACGGAGGTATTCTTGATCTATGTCTCGGTTTCAACGTCTCCCACACCGTGTGCGCCTTGTCAATAGTGCCAGATATGGCGTCTGATCATCTGGCCATATTAGCCACTGTAAGAATTGGCAGCTCTATCCTCCCCGGCGGAATGTTCAAGCGGAAGAGGCTGGCTCTGCCCATCGATCAACGCGACAATTTTGTTGTTCATGTGTCAGAATGGTACAGTTCATCTGAGCCTTCATCAGTTGAAGATTTTAACAATGAGCTCACAGATACTATCGACCAGTTTATAGAATCACTTGATACATCGTCCAGGACACGTAACCCAAATTACACTGGTCATAGCACTTATGCTTATTATAATGATTCTAAATTGCATGCACTAAAACGCACTGCCAGAATAATTGGACTAGCTTATAGAAGGACCCGCACTGCTGAAATGCTTCGGCTCTTTCAAGCGGCTCTGGCTGAGGCCAGGGAACGTATGGTAGAGCTGATCGAGGCAGACAGACTGGGAAACTTTTGTCCGTGGTCTCAATTTTCACACGCCACTAAGTCGGGCATGGAAGGATATCAACAAGATCAAAGGGAAAAATGCTGCAGAGATCTCGTACCCTAATCCTCTGCACAGAGCAAATGAGCTTGTTGACGCTAGGGCCACGACTTCCAGCTTTGACAGTCTTCTTCTACCCTCACAGAATGAATTAAATAATATATATACTGATAGGGCAATGCTCCTTGACTTCAAGCTTCATCAAGAGGATGACTGTGACATGCTTCTTACTGAATACGAACTAGATTCTGCTCTACATAAAGGCAAAGCTACATCACCCGGGGAGGATGGAATTACTTACAGCACACTCCATATGCTTCTGCTAGTTCCAGGGAATCCCTTGCTTCAATTGTATAATATGAGCTATGTAACTGGGGAGCTTCCTAAGTCATGGACCAACAGTGTTATTATTCCCATTCCTAAACCTCACCAGCCGAGTGCTTTTCGCCCAGTCTCCCTCACTAGTTGTCTCTGTAAGTGTCTTGAGAGGATGGTTCTCAACCGTCTCCTTTACAAAATTAATAATATGTTGTCTCCCCAGATGTATGGCTTTACTCATGGAAAGAGTGTACATCACTGTATTACCACATTCCTCACCCTGCATACTGATAGGTCATATACCACTTTCCTAGATCTTAAGTCAGCCTTTGACATTGCTAACCCACACGTCATTCTGAGAGAACTTGCTAAAATGAATTTTGGAGGATGGCTTCTACGGTGGATAAGAGTCTATCTATCCAACAGGAAGTCATCTGTACTGTTCCAAGGGCATAGGCGTGTAACGAGAGATTTTGAACTTGGCACTCCACAGGGAGGTGTCCTCAGTCGTACTCTGTTCAATGTGTTAATCAATGCACTTTTAAACTTAGTAACTAGAAGGTCAAGCGAACACATTAGCTATGTGGATGATATACTGATCCACACCAATGGGTATACCAACACCCAAAAAGTTCTGAACTCTGTATTGTACACATGTCAGGAAATATGCTTAGTCATCTCAGTAGAGAAAGCAAAGATCCTAAACCGACGCCCACCCAGACGGGGTGGGGCCGTTCGCAAAATGCAGTTGGATGATGGCTCTCTGCTCGACTATGTTACCAGATACAAATACCTTGGGCTTGAGGTTCTACTGTACCGCAATGTTTTAGCCAGACTGGGTCGCCAATGTAGAGAGAGGCTCCGTGCTCTCAAGGCTGTGGCAGGCTGTGGCAGGCAAACACAACTGTACTGTACAGTGTTATATATTTATTTCAGTTTGAACAATTTTTAACATTAAAGGATAAATCCTTTAATTGGTTGAAATTGGTTTTAACATTCGAAATCTAATTTGTTGATGTTAAATAATATAAGGTTCAAATTTATTAAGATACATACTTTAAAAACTATTTCTATTTGATACCAACAGTATCACGTTAAGAGAAGCGTCTCGCCTTGCTAACCCAAGTATAAAATATATAAAGAAACGGTGCAACTGTACTGGTATCTGCAGTACAAATATATGTCCCTATTTAAAGAAAAAATAAACTGCACCAATCACTGCCACTCCTCACACCAATGCAACAATAAGGAGAGTGATAACAGTGCTTCACATTCGACAATGTTAAATTATTTAACAGATGACGAGATAATGAACATTGGAACAAATGTACAGCTCTCTGACCTTCATATAAAATCTGCATGTGACCTCATCAAACAAACTGTGCCAAGCGTAGAAGGCCTTCATGACCCAGCGTTGTAGCGGGACCTCTCCTAGCCAGTTACAATTGGTGAATTTATTCAAATTATCCAAGTTGATGGTTGTCACTGGGTCACCGTTTCCAACATTGGAGTAACTGGACAAATTAACATATACGACACCAGGCATAAATTACCATCCAAATCTACTGAAGTTATCTTGTGTGCTCTTGCTAATTGCCAGGATGATAAGCTGATATGCAATATAATGAATGTCAGCAGACACAGGGACTCAAGTATGAGTGGGGTATATGCTGTGGCATTTGCTGCATCACTTGCAATTGGTGTAGATCCGGTGAACCTCGTATGATGTGCAGAATATGAGACAACATCTTCAAGAGAACTTTAAAGGAAAGTGTCTCATCTCATTCCCTGCAGCTCAGACACTGAGAAGAAAACGAATCATCCGGTCATGCTCGATGGAAGTGTACTGCATTTGCAGAAAGCCAAATCATTTGAAGCTGATGGTATGCTGTGACCGTTGCAATATTTGGCACCATGGATCATGTGTAGATGTTACAGAATGTAATGATGATTCGTGGATTTGTTTCTTGTGCGCTAGCAAGTTGTGAATTATATTTTAAAATACTTAATTAATACATTATTATTATTATTATAACCTTACCAAATGCTTTGCTGAATCAAATAATGTTATTACTTTCAATGTGTTACAATAGCATAATTAAGTGCTGCAAGTGTCAGGTCTTTTATATAGTCGGTATTTGTTATATTCTGTACTCTTTTTATGTTATTTAAATTTCAAATAGAAATAGTTTTTAAAGTATGTATCTTAATAAATTTGAACCTTATATTATTTAACATCAACAAATTAGATTTCGAATGTTAAAACCAATTTCAACCAATTAAAGGATTTATCCTTTAATGTTAAAAATTGTTCAAACTGAAATAAATATATAACACTGTACGGTACAGTTGTGTTTAATTATGTTTTGCGATTCCTTTGGAAAAGGTATTTGTGCACCAAGTACTATTAGGTCATTATGAGATATGCTGAATGTTGTCAATATACCATCTGAATACGCTTCACTTTGCGTTAATCGTTGGACGTCCTAATGATTAAGGTCCCCAAAAGGACTTAATCAGACCTCAGTGGATATTTTTACTCTCCCTCTCAGAGCATCCCCTTATGTGTTGTGTGTGGGTGCTGAAATTCAGTCTCTTGTATATGTATAGGTGAAGAAACTTTCCATAATTGTTATTGCTAATGTTTACTTGTAATACTGGGTATACATCCGGTGTTCTTACCCACGACCGCGGCGAGGGTAAGCCGCGGTCGTATGGTCTGAAACCTACAAATATTTACAATGGGGGGGGGGATAACATTTCCTCTTCAAGCACGCGCACACAAATGAACTATGTTACTTAACTGGAAGCACTCGTACAACATAATTTACACGATTTCTCAGGATTATTATACTTCTTACCAGCATATATACAGTATAGTACCTAGGAGGTTCTCTTTAATGATATAGAAAGTTGATATCTAAGATAACTAAAAGAACCCAAGCAAACTACTGTGGAAATGTGCAGGACAAACATATCAATTGTGACACTAGCTCTCCACATATGGCATTTGCTTAATTTAGAAACTGTACTTGTGGTCGATCTCGAACCCATGTTGTTGATGTGACGATGTGTTATGAATTTTGTGGCTAGCTCCTCAAGACTGTAACTTGCTTAGATAAATAAATTGTGTGTTCAGTCCCTGAACCCATTATGTGATAAATAAACTAAACTATAGTATGGCGACGAAACCTGAACTGCATAATGTAAATAGGGATTAACCAGAAAAAGATATAGGTGAAGAATAACACCAGGTGTTTTATTACTAACATTCTTAAGCACAACTGGCAAATACTTCGTCTGGTGATTTGTTTGGTTTGAGTTTAATATATGTTTAATAACAATAAAACAGAATGACTGAGACAATTCTTAGGTTCAAACGCTTTACCCCCAAGAGCTTAATAAAAAAATTAAAGTTATTGGACGATTTTTATTTTAATTGTTTTACCGGAAAGATATTTAGAGAAGTTTTTTAGTGATTATGTATGTGCTGTTTAGAAGCAGCACATCTGGATGGTCTCTCTCTCTCGAGTCCTGCTGCCAGATTGGGTTAAAAGAGCAGTCCCTGTGGCATAGTGGTAAAGCACTCGTTTGTACAGTATCTACCGGGGAGAATTGACCAGGTGCCAATCCTTAACAGTAGCCTAGCTCTGTTCACCCAGCAAGTGAATGGGTACACGGTTTGGAGGGTTGTATTCCAGGGGTCAAAATTAGGATTAACGACATGCCCGAAATGCTATGCGTGGTAGTGACTTTACAAAAATGTAAGAACTCTTGTATATATAAAAAAAATAAATAAAAAAGTAGCAAATTAGGCTAGTTAGTTTTGACTGCTCTCATAAATCAACTCATCATCTTTATAGACGTTGGGCTACTAATGTTAAAGTCAATGATTGATTAGTTATCCACATATAAATGTAATATGTGTAAATGACAGCTGCGTCAAACAGCCTGGTGGACCAAACTACAAACCGGAGGAGGCCTGGTCCTCGGGGGTAATTAGCTTTGGGTAATTACACGGACCCCTTGAGTGACGTGATGAATATGGGGGGCACAGTAAACTAAGACTCACAGGATGAGTATGTGGTTCAAAATATATATATACAATATATGACAAAATTTTTAAAGTATATTTTATTTTTCTGTATTTCTCGTGATATATAATATATAAGGCTTATACTTAAGTTAAGAGCTGTACTTGTAGATGACATTCCCCGGTTTGGCACCTTCTTTTGAAAATTACTTTCATCATTCTATTATGCAGGAGGTACCGCAAGTCTATGGGTCATCCAATAATGCTAGCAGATTTCTAGAAGTTACCACTGTTAGGCTTAGGCTCGGCTACAAGTACCTCTAGGAATTTGTAACATCTGCTGATGTAGATTTGACTAAATGTAAACTTTGTCAGCAGAACTATTCGCATACTTTGTGTCATTATATAATGGAATGTGAAAAAAATCGCGGAATTTAGAGATAACACCATCAATAGTGTCCCAGAAATGTGTAAGTATTTCATTCATATTGATGTGCTGCCCGAAATCTTAGCGAAGTATCCAAAATTTGCTTACTGTAAGTTATGCATGCACATGACTGTAAAGGTGCCGCCCAGTTGGGTGGGTGTGGAGCACATGACTGTAAAGCTGCCGCCCAGTTGGGTGGGTGTGGAGCACATGACTGTAAAGCTGCCGCCCAGTTGGGTGGGTGTGGAGCAAGACTAGTAACTGTGCGACTCCTCATAGATGTAAAGTGCCTTGTAGAGTGACTGTTGTGAGCCTCTTATTGAATCACTTGTGGCACAAAAGATTACTGATGTGTGTATTTGTTTTGGTGATTAAATATGTATGTGTATGTATATTTGTATATGTATGTATATGTACATGTATGCATGAGTATGTGTACATTAATAATTTTGTAACTAGCGTCAAAAGATTGTTATTTGCTTAGCTAAACGAACTAGAGGGTTCAGTTCCTGAACCGATTATGTGCCTCTGTAATCCTTTACACCACCGCCCACGGGATGGGTATTATGAGGTGCATAATAAAGAAAGAAAATGAATGGACCGAACCCCACAATTCATTTAGCTAAGCAAGTTACAATCTTGATGAGCTAGTTACAAAATTCACTATAAGTCGTCACATCATAAATGGGTTCGAGATCGACCACAAGTAGTGCATTACATAATTTATCAGTATTGTGCAGCCTGTGATCCCCGCCTGGCTGGATACTGATACCTAGGTAGTTTTCATGTGTCTGGACACCGATGATAAGGTGGTATTATTTATTTAACTTAAGAGATATATATTTTTAAATGTTGTCACATTAACGGCTACATCTTCCTTTCTTCTGATATATAGATTTTTAAGATTAATTAAAATATATGGAAACTAATTATACAATTTATTGGCTGGTGTGCAGGGCTTCACACTCTCAGACTAGCCATCAAGTAACTATCAAAACGCATATATCTTCGTTTTCACTTCAGTTATATTTGTGACAAAGGATTTTAAATGTAGCCTATATTTCTACCTTTCTGATGACATAAATACTTTCGTTAATTACAATATCTAGATCAAACTAACATTGATTTTCAAAAGGTTGTATATTTTCCATCAATGGAGAGCATCAGCCAAGAAGCCTTCTTTAAAATATAAATATCTTTCCTCACATAATAAGATCTAATCTCTGAATAAAACGCAAAAAACGACTTGATTGTAACCTATCCACCGCTGCCCAATGGATGGGGGAGAGGGGGTTATGTGTAGGATAAACATATCAATTGTGACACTATAGCCCTCCATATATGTCAGTTGCTTAAATTATAAACTGTACTTGTGGTCGGTCTCGAGCCCATTGTTGATGTGACAATGTGCATTGACTTTTGTAACTAGCTTATCAAGATTATAACTTGCTTGGCTATATGAATTGTGGGGCTCAGTCCCTGAGCCCATATGTGCCTCTGTAACACTCCACTATCGACCATAGGATGGGTATGGGGTGCATAATAAATGAACTAAACTAAGCTCTGCCTTTTTGATAACATATACAATTATAAGCTTTATTTGTGAATCTCAATTAATTAAACAATATATCACAGAGCCTGTAGGGTTCGGTGAGATGAGCGAAGAGACATGGGAGATTTTACATAAGTACAGTACATGGTAGTTTAAGTAGCGAACGCATGTCAACGAATAACGAGTATATATATATTTTTTTTTTTGTTATAACAAAACTATTGTCCTATGAAGTCGATTTAACTTCCAAACATATATTTTTTAATAAATGTTAAATTTTCTGGCTAGTTATGTTAGATTTTATTAAAAATACGTATTCTACTTGTTAACATTATAATTTAAATTTGTGATAATTTGTGCAGAGAAGTGCGACAACTGGATATGCCAACAAACACTTTCCAAACAACGATATATCTTGGATAAGTCGCTCCAAAACATTGACGCTTAGACCGTCGACTTCCTTTGATGCTACTTATTTACTTATTTCATAATGAAATTATATTAGTTTGGAGTAAATATATGTTTTCTCATGTTCTGCATTCAGCACCCACATTATAGTGAGTAAATATACCATATTACTTCATTAATTAAATAATGCTAGGAGGGTTTGAGTAGCTTTGGGTCTTTAGTGGACAGAATCTCCAATAGATGGGGCGAGTGTCGCCCCATCTCTCTCTCGCCCGAGCAAGAGTCGAAACTTAATTTAAAATTTATATATCTTTGTCCTCGAACATGATATATTTCATTTGGTGCAATCATAATAATGTTCATATCTCGGTCTTTCTGGAGGCATATAAGACTTTAGGCTTTATTAGCGTATCTTTGTTAATTATACAATATATCGGCAAGTGCGTAGGCGTCTGCACTCCATGCCCGACAAGCTACTGAGCGCTACTATAAAAACATATGTATCTTCACTTGAGCTATAAATATGTCTATTGTAATGTATTTAAAAAGAAGCTCATATTTCTATCTTGCTTAAGACATATATAACATTTGTGTTTATTAACGAATTTACGTGAAATAAACATTGATCTGAGAGAGAGTTGCTCTGTCGTTTAGTCTGTACGGGGTGGGAGCTCTGTAATTTTTAAAATACATGTATCTTCATTAGAACTTTAAATATGTCTATGGTAAAGTGTTTAAAGTGAAGCTTATATGTCTGCCTTCCTTGAGACATATAAAACATAGATGTTTATTTACGAATTCACGTAAAATAAACATTGTTCTGAGAGAGAGTTGCTCGGTCGATCGATCTGTCCAGGGTCGGAGCTCGGCTATTATAAAAGTACATCTATCTTCGCTTTAAATTTAAATATGCCCATGGTAAGGTATTCAGAATGAAGCTTATATTCCTATAATTCTTGTGACATATAAAAACTCTTACGTTTATTAAGGAATCTGCGTGAAATAGGCATGGTTCTGAGATGAATGCTGTGAGTTTCAAGCTCGCCGAGCGATGATCTGCCCCTTTTATAAAACTACAAATATCTTCGGTTTTACTTAAAATATTTATCTGGTAGAGGTTTTACAGATAGATCGCGTTTTTGTCTTTCTTCTGACTAATAAATAATTTTGGTTTAATAAGTCATCAAGATGTTTTCAACAATATTCTTTCGGCGTTCGTCTTTTCCAACATATGGGTGACCCTTTTGGAAACGCGATACTTGGGTTAACCCATCCCATAGTTGGGTCTGTTTCCATGATGGTTTGTGTGGTATCTGTATATAGCTGAGATAGTCTTGGTAGTAAGGCTGATGTAAAGTCATTCCTGGTTACTGACTTTAATACTTATAAACGATTACATGACTAGAGCTCCCAAGCTTGGCAGGCGTCCTGTGCTTTGTTTACCTCCTCTAGTGGCGTCCAGCCGCCGCACATAGAAAACGGATGGTACCATTTTCTGTGAACATGACATCCCTCCTTTTCTTTAAAAAGAATGAATACAGGATGTCTACCATGCTTGTAGCACAAAGCAAAGTTACTGACACAAAGTAAGTTATTAACATGTCAAGAGATATTGCATACATTTAACATTAATTAAGCACACAAAGAATTTAAACAACTTTACCACAAAGGATTTCAATGTTAAAAATACATATGCAATGTTAAACAAACATGAAAGAAACTGTAATACAAAGTTACAAAATATTGAATGAGAGATCTGCATTATTCAAACAATATTAAATTTAGTTTAGCATAACAAGTAAATACTTTGCATTACATAGGAACACAATTAATCATCATATCGTGTAGGGCGTTTAACATGACGTTTTGGACGAGAGTCCTTAAGTACAAGAATATCCCTCGATGAATTGTTTATCGAGTTATAACTCATTTTTTCTTTTTCTTTTGCACGACTTTGCACTTCATCATTTTCTACACTAGTTGGAATCACTTTGAAATAAGCCATATTACGTGTTATACTATGATCTCTATTACTCGCTGTTACCATAGTTCCTTTTACACTAATCACTTTATATGGTTTTGTATCATACGGCATATCTAACTTTCCCTCTTTTTTCTTTTTAACGAGAACAGTATCTCCAACCTTTATGAATTGTTCCTTTGCACGTTGATCATGAGCAATTTTCATTTTGCCCTTGGCTAGTGCATCCTTCTGAGCGAGACGTTTATCCGTTACTTTGGCTGGCATGACAGGTAGTGCGATTCTCATAGGACGTCCAAATAAAAGTTCGCCAGGCGACTTGCCCAGTGTTCCATGCGGTGTTGCACGGTAGTTCCTGAGAAAAGCATACATAGCTTGTTTCCAGGATCGTCCTTCGGCATGAGCACAGCGTACCGCTTTCATGAGAGGTTGCATGAATCTCTCTACTTCTCCATTTGCTTGTGGATGTAGTGGCATCACACGGCGGTGTTTGAATCCAATATGCTCAGCAAAGTTGACAAAGTCTTGTCCATTAAATGGCGGTCCATTGTCCGTCTTGACAACTTCAGGAATGCCAAAGTTTGAAAAGATCTTGTCGAGTTTCGGGATGACAGCCTTTGCAGATGTGGAAGTGATGATTTCTACTTCTGGATAACGTGAGTGATCATCAATGACTACCATCAAGTACTCTCCAGTTGGTAGCGGTCCACAGAAATCCATCGATACTTCCATCCATGGTGCAGCAGGTAGTGGTGAAGGTTGTAGAGGTGTTGGTCTTGAAGTATCCACTGCAGCTTGGCAAGGGACACAGGCATCATGCATGTCCTTAGCTTGACGATCAATGCCAGGAAACCACACCTTTTCTCGTAGCAGCTGTTTGGTCCTTACAAGACCTTGGTGTCCTTGATGTGCAAGCTTCAGAGCACGTTGCTGGAGAACAGCTGGAATAACGATACGAGTACCTCGCAGCACGGTGTCGCGTTGTTGCGTAACACTTAATTCTGTCTGGATGCGTTCAAGTGCTTTGAATGCATCTTGGTCAACTCCTGAGGGTGGGATGCGTGGAAACTTTTTCTTAGTCAATGCATCCACTGTTGCTTGCAGAGTTGGGTCCTCTAGGGTTGCAGTACGTATTTCATCAAGAGTGAGAGCCTTAGGGACTGCATCACAGGTTACAGAGTGTACATATTCCTCGGCAACTTGCTGATGCTTGGTGATGGTGAAACTGTTGGCAGGATGTCGACTGATGTAATCAGCGGGATTGCCTGCACCCGGCTTGTATTTCACCGTAAAGTTGTATGGTTGCAGACGAAGAGCCCATCTCTCAATGCGAGCTGGTGGTTTGGACTTTGGATTATTGAAGATGGTCTCCAACGGTTTGTGGTCAGTGACTATCGTGGTAAAGGGTGCACCAAGCAGATACACATTGAAGTGTTCACAGCCCCATACAAGAGCAAGAGCTTCCTTCTCTGTCTGACTGTATCGTTGCTCAACATCTGTGAGAGAACGGCTGGCATAGGCAATTACTACTCTTGAATCTGGTTGACCAGGTTTGTGTTGGGCTAACACAGCACCTAAACCAACAGGACTAGCATCCACCGTTAACTCAGTGTCCATTGATGGATCAAAGTATGCAGCAGTCGCATTTTCTACTAGTGCATCTTTCACAGCATCAAATGCATTTTGCTCGACATCGCTCCAGTACCATGATGCATTTTTCTTCAGGAGCTCACGTAGAGGCTTCGTAATGGTAGCAAAATCTGGAATGAAGCGAGAACAGTAGTTTGCCATTCCCAGAAAACTATGTACTTCAGTGGATGTTGAAGGAGGTGCAGCATTCTTGATATCTGCAACTTTCTTAGGATCTGGAGACAGACCTTTGTCACTAAGTACATGTCCAAAGAATTCAATTTTATGTTGATTGAACTCACACTTTGCTCGGCTTAGCGTCAAATTCTTTTCTCGTAAGCGTTGCAATGTTGCACGAAGAGCTTTGTCGTGTTCAGCTTGGGTACGGCCATAAACAATGATGTCATCAGACATGTTGTCAGCATTAGGTATATCTTGCAATACCTGGCTGATGATGTGCTGGAATACTTCAGCAGCACTGTTAATACCAAAACTCAGGCGCTTGTACCTATACAGACCTCGATGTGTCGTAAACGTTGTGATGAATCGACTCTCATCATCAAGTTCAAGCTGATGATAGCCCTTGTTTAAATCTAACTTGCTGAATACAGTTGCACCATTCAAGCGGTATATCATATCATCTACAGTGGGTGTAGGATGGCGTTCACGCATTATTGCCTTGTTGGGAACACGCATGTCTACACAAATGCGTATCTCATCTGGATTCTTCGGCTTTGGTGGAGTGACAATTGGGCTTACCCATGGTGTTGGGCCTGTTACCGGTTCAATGATATCTAGTTCTATCAGCCTATCCAGTTCGGCATCGACTTTCTTGCGAGTATGGAATGGTTGTCGGCGATGTGGTTGGGCAACTGGAATTACATCTGGGTTGATATGCAGATGTACCTTGCTATCAGTATAACAACCTATGGATTTAAACCGATCAGAAAATTCAGCAACAATAGCATCAACATTGTTTGCAGATTCCACTGCTACAGCATTAGAAAGCTGAAGTAGCCCCAATTTGGTTGAAGTCTTGTAACTGAGTAAAGACTCCTTTGCATTCCTAACAACATGGAATGTAGTAATGAGCATTGCATTCTTTGACTTAATCTCTGCAGTGAAAGTTCCAATCACTGGTAAGGCTACCTTTGAAGCATAGGCAGTGGCTTTGCCATTATAGTTTTCAAGCTTTGGGAACTGTTTTTTAAATTTTCATAGTGGCACTCAGCAATGGTGTCAATGTTTGATCCAGTGTCAATGAGAATTTTGAGACAAATGCCAGCAATGTATACTATAGTCTCTGGGTTGTTTGGAAGATCATTCCATTCTGTGATTGCTTGTACTCCACAAATATAATCACATTCACTGTCATCTGAGACTGGTTGTAATGAAATGTTGTCTTGTATATTATTAACATTCTTGATTTGAGGTGCAATATTGTGTTTGCCACCTCGACTCCTATGACTTGATCCTCGTACATTGCTTTTATTTATTGATTGTGGTTTCTTTAGTGCGGAACGACACATAGCACCAAAATGACCTAGTTTTCTACACTCATAGCACTTCTTACCTTGTGCAGGACAAACATTATCTTGGTGTGGGTAGTCTCCTCCACAATTGTAACATTTATTGTTGACACCCTCTGATGTGAGTCGTTGTGACTGCTTGAGTCTTGTTCCATGACTCCAGTTGTGATGTGGTTCTCGGCTCAATTTAATGTTAGGTTTGGCATGATATCTTCTATGATCATGGTGTACTCCCTGAACCTTACATACTTCATGACTGTTAGTAACAGTGGCAGAACCGTTGTTGGCACTGCACTCCATGGCACGAGCATCACGTGCAGCATCTTCCATTCGACGAGCCATATCCAGTATCTTGGTAAGAGAACTTTCATCATCAACAAGTTCTAGAGCTCTTCGACGAAGACGTGTAGATGTGCATGTTTCAATTATTTGCTGTTTGATTTCTTTGTCAACATCAGCAAACTCACAATGGGCTGCTAAACCCTGCAGACGTGTATGGTATTGATCAACAGTTTCATTAGAGAGTTGTTTTGCTCTCCTGAAATGCATAATTTCCATAGCAGTATTTTGCCTTGGTTTGAAATGCTCAGTTAATTTGGCCTTGGCAGTGTCATAATCTTTGGCACCACCAGTGTCTTTCAGTGTATCAAAGATGTCACAAACTCTATCACCTGCATAATGAAGTAGAAAGGCACGCTTTCTTTCAGCACTTTTGATGTCAGAAACTATCAACAAATTTTCAAACCTTTTAAGCCATTTGACCCACCTCTGTGACAGGTTTGTCTGGTCACAGTCAGGATCAAATGCAGGAAACTGAGGTATATTTGCCATTTTTACTGAATAAATGTAAACTTATCACTTAAAATGTTCCTCAGAATATATAACACTTACTGCACTGTATATGTTATTCAAGAATTCACTGTAATTACTTTAATTTTGCAAAGCACACAAGCATTTTAATGCAAAAGTTCACAACAGTGCACAACACAGCAGCAACTGATTTCTTACCTAGCCCTTGTGTACATGTGTGTTACTCCTACTCACAGCAACACAGCAGTTGTTAGCAGTTGGTACAGCAGTTGTCAGCAGTTGGTACAGCAGTTTACAGCAGTTGGTACAGCAGTAGTTGGTACAGCAGTTGGTTCACAGCGTGAAGAATTTTGTAGCACGAAGCGTCGTTTCGTAACCAAAACATCGGGTTTTGTACACTGCATCAAAGCGTCGTTTCGTACACAGCGTCGCCTCGCAGATTCCTCAGTACACAGCTTCAGTCAGCACAGCTTGGGTAGCACACAGCATTGGCCAGCACACAGCAACGGCCAGCACACAGCAACGGCCAGCACACAGCATGGGGTATGGTGCTCACAGCTTCTCTCTTCCTCCTCTGGGGGTGGGCAGCATGCTCCTTCCTTGTGTTTTGTTGAATACCTGCGTTCCCAGTTCATCCTCGTCGCCAGTGTGGTGTCTGTTATAGCTGAGATAGTCTTGGTAGTAAGGTGATGTAAAGTCATTCCTGGTTACTGACTTTAATACTATAAAGATTACATGACTAGAGCTCCCAAGCTTGGCAGGCGTCCTGTGCTNGGCAACCAAATTAGAAAGGTTAAATATCCCAAAAGGAATCCACAGGGAAATAGCAGTTAGGTTATATAGACTGCGTCTAGGTTACAGATGCAACTGAGAGATTGGTGAACCCCGACAGAGAGAGTGTATCTTCTGCCAATCATTCACAGAAAAGCCACTACTTCACTATCTTCTAGAATGTGAAGCAACCAACGACCTTAGAAGAGCTTTAAGAGTCCCTGAATCTTGCAGTGGCCACCTTGAAACCATCAACACAGCCACTCTTCTGGTCAAAGAAGGTGTCCAGCATGTCTCCGTAGTGGTAAGACACTCGCCTGGCGTTCTGCGAGCGCTTTGTCATGGGTTCGTATCCTGGCCGGGGAGGATTTACTGGGCGCAAATCCTTAACTGTAGCCTCTGTTTAACTCAACAGTAAAATGTGTACTTGGTTGTAAAAACGATTCATCGCGGCGGGGATCGTATTCCAGGGACCTGCCCGAAACGCTACGCGTACTAGTGGCTGTACACGAATGTAACAACTCTTGTATATATCTCAACAACAACAAAATGATGTTGTTGTTGTTGTTATAGATTAAGCTACTGGGAACAAGTTCCAAGTAGCACGGGCTATGGTGAGCCCGGCCGTAACTTACCTGCACAGGAGCGGGACAAGTAGTCCAGGCAATGGTGAGCCCGTATTGGACTTACTGGCACAGGAGCGAGGGGGAATGTCCAGCAGCTGGACACCGTCATAAATACTGTCAAGCAGTATCCTCCCCCACGATAGCAGCTTGACGATTAAATGCGACCTCAGCACACAATATACATTCACAAAAAAATATAAAAAATAAATAAAGTCTACCACTTACGGGCTATTCAAGGCCGTGCCTTCCTGTTTGGCTTAATCTTAATCAATCAATTAGTAAGTTTTTAAGGGTTGACAAATGTTAATCTTCTTGTTTGATAAGCTGTTCACTTGAGACAGTTAAGCAAGTCCCAACTGTGTCTGGGTACAAGTGACAGGATGAACAACCCAGCGGGTTTTCTTCTTTTTGGTGAGTATTGTACATGCTGCTATGGCGGTGTGTCCACTCACAGGTTGAGTTGCGCTGCCCAATAAACTCGACCCTCGGGGCACAGCGTAATACAACTTAAAACATAAATTTTACAAAATAAGCAGAATAGATAAGTTACTGAAGTTATAAATACATCCGTTTTCTCTTAAACAATCGAGGTGACAATTTTATAAAGTAATTAATGTTAAACTTTTCAGAGTACAGTTAAATCTAAAATTTGCAAACGAGATAAAGCACATTCTCTTAGCATTTAAATGATAATTTCAAAGAAGATATAAATTTTAAGACACATCTTACTTTTGTAATTGTTGTATTATTTTTTTTTTAAGTCTCACGAGGCGACACTTCCCAAAACTGATTTAACAAGTCTCAGTCATTAATTCACTTACTCCGAGTAATAAATAAATTATTAGAGTCTATGACTTAAATTTAATTGTACATTTTATTAAAATCGTTAACTGCCTTATTGCATCATAAGCATTATTTTAAATATTTTGCATAAGCATTTTCCTTATTAGTTTTTTATTAAAACAATTTTGTGTCATCACTAAATTTTCGTCTTAACACTTACACAATTGAAAATTATTATCTACTATTTTTTTATGTAGCTTGACTACAAATAATATTTATATATAACTCAGTGTGTATGCAATAACCAGTTCAGTAGAACTACGTTAATGATTAGACTTAGTAAATTTATATAATAGTAACATGAACCTCGGATGAACAACTCTGCTAACTTTCTTCCTTTTCGGGATTGTTGTACATGCTGCTATGGCAGTTGATTGATTGATGAAGATTAAGCCACCCAAAAGAGGCACAGGCATGAATAGCCCGTAAGTGGTGGCCCTTATCATCTATTGATACCAGTATCAATAGATGATACTGGAGATCTGTGGAGGTGCGACTGCACCCTGCGTGACGGGAGATGTCTCCCGTCTGCTATGGCGGTGTGTCCACTCACAGGATCATTGGCGCTGCCCAATAAACTCGCCCCTCGGGGCAAAATTAAAAAAAAAAAGAACGTCGGAGTTAAGCCTAGATGAATGTAAAGGTAAAATTATGAGGAGGGAATTAATAGTTGGACTAGAAATTGTTACATGTTGCGGAGAGGAAGAATGGAATAGTTGTCGGTACAAGAAAGTTTATTGGGAAAATATAATACATCTCATTAGGATTGAGTAACTTAGGCTATTTCTGCTCTCGTCTATTTAAGGTTCCTCAAGCGGTTCACAAATCCATACAGTACACAAATATTATTCATATTTTATATTTCACATTCCAATGACAATCACATGACATATTGTGAAATCTCTTATTGGTTATGCAGCTGCACCTGTCATTTCTTGTTTTGGTAAAGGTTGACTGAAGAAGTTGGAGAAAGTACAAAATAATCCATGCGAATAATCTTGGATGCATAATTGGGCATAATCTTGGGATACCCAAGTAATACTCTGACTGAGATAACGATGATGTGAACGAACTTACAAAGTATTGGAGACAGAATTTCAGAGATAAATGAAGCTTCGGCAATAAGATTATGAGAGGCGAGGGAGCTAATGAATTAATCCTCTCACTTCAAAATGTGAGAAGAAATTTATTTATTTATACAAGAGTTCTTACTTCCTTGTAAAGCCACTAGCACGCATAGCGTTTCGGGCAGGTCCTTAACCCTAATTTTTCCTCGGAATACGACCCTCCAAGTCGTTTAACAACCAAGTATCCCAGCCCGTCCTCCAAACAAAGACCCAAAAGTGATTCCATGCACCCCGCCAAACCCCCTGTTTATGCAACCCGTCCTCGACTCAAGTCCATTACATCCAGCGGTCGACCCCACAAACGCATTCATAAGCTTATATATGCGCTGTTCATTCAAAACGGGAATTTTCTCAAATATAAATTAATATTATACAATATTAGTATATTGTGCATATTTAGGCATAGGTTAGGTTTGGTTAGGTGTTTAGGTTCTGTTGGCGATTATATGTATTTGTAGTACGTGGGTGAAGCATTTACAGCGTTGTGGTTTGAACAAAATTCGTCAGTGAAGCACTTGTTCCGGAAGTGTTCGAACGAAATCAGTTGTGAGTCGTGCCCGTCCTCCAAACAAAGATCCAAAAGCACCCATGATCCATGCACCCGCCAAACTCCCTGTTTATGAATGAAAAGCGGTTTACACACGACTCACAACTGCTAACGTTCGAACATATCCGGAACAAGTGCTTCACTGACGAATTTTGTTCAAACCACAACGCTATAAATGCTTCACCCACGTACTACAAATACAAATAATCGCCAACAGAACCTAAACACCTGACCTAACCTATCCTATGCCTATTTATACACAATATGCCAATATATTATAATATTAATTTATACTTGAGAAAATTCCCGTTTTGAATGAACAGCATGTTAAAATTTATGAATGCGTCTGTGGGGTCGACCGCTGAATGTAATGGACTTGAGTCGAGGACGGGTTGGTGTAAACCGTTTTTCATTCATAACAGCTGGGGTTTGGCGGGTGCATGGAATCACTTTTAGGTCTTTGTTTGAAGGACGGGCTGTGTTTATGAATGACTAACGGTTTACACACGACTCACAACTGATTTCGTTCGAACACTTATGGAACAAGTGCTTCACTGACGAATTTTGTTCGAACCACAACGCTGTAAATGCTTCACCCACGTACTACAAATACATATAATCGCCAACAGAACCTAAGCCCCTAACCTAACCTATGCCTATATATGCACAATATGCTAGTATATTATAATACTAATTTATATTTGAGAAAATTCCCGTTTTGAATGAACAGCATGAACAAATTATGAATGCGTCTGTGGGGTCTACCGCTGGATGTAATGGAGTCGAGGACGGGTTGAGTACCCATTCACTGCAGGGTGAACAGAGTCGTGCAGTTAAGGATTGGTGCCTAGTCAATTATCCTCGGCCAGGATACGACCGCAGGCCAAAGTGCTCGTGAAGCGCCGAGTGAATATTTTACCACTGCGCCACGGAGACCATGAATAATGCATGTGAAAGCATAATCAGATCCTGTTCTAGTGTTACGAAGTATGACGTTGCACACACAAATCACAATATCGTGATGCATCAAATGAACAAATCCAAAAGGGCTGTGACGAGGATTCGAACCTACGTCCGAGAAGATCCCTGACGCTGCCTTAAACGGCTGAGCTACGACATGGTAAAAGAATTGCAACCGGGAAATCATCCTGATTTACCAACGGTTCCGGCAGTCTCTCCGAGACACAAACCAGGGTTTTACGCAATTTCACCATGCACCTGAGCTATGTCAATAGACTGTTCTACCTCTTCGCCCTTACTTCATTACACACAGAAATCACAACAGTGTGATGCATCAAATGAACAAATCCACAAATACGTAGGTTCGAACCCTCGTCACGGCCCTTGTGGATTTGTTCAAAGTATGACGTCTTTCAAAAATGCATTTCATTGCTAAATAAAAAATTAACACCAACATGGGAGAAATGTAACGTTGATGAAGTAATTCATAACGTAGATGTTCTCAGACTCTTAACTTTGTCGCTGTTTGATAAATTATTGGGAACCAATAGTGGCTTGGACACTGTCTCCCAACATTTTTACACTTCTTCTAGATCAGCACATGTACACCCACAACTATCAAGGTAATGCTATTCATAACTTTGTCTTCAACTTTTATTTTTGCAAGCAATTTTCCCTCAGCTTCTCCATCAACATTTTCCACCACACTGAGTTGAACTTATCAGCTCTATCATGCAGAATCTGAATTTAAAGGAGAAATTTAATATAACCTTGGATTGTCAATAAGCACTCTGAGAGCAATTTTACACAAAGAACTTCAACAAAATCTTGTAGATCTGAGACAAAGTGATATCGACATCAGTAATTCCCTCTATCATCATACTATCATGCAAGAGGAGCCACACATCTATGGATCATCCAATAAAATCAGCAGACTTCTAGATGTTACTGCTGCTCGGCTTAGACTCGGTTACAAGTATCTCTGGGAATTCTCATTATCTGCCGATGTAGACCTGACCAAATGTAAACTGTGTCAACAAAATTATTCGCACACCCTCCGTCACTATGTGATGGAGTGCGAAAAGATACGTGAACTCAGAGACAATTCTATAACAAATACACTCACTGCCGGTTTCATTGCTAGCTGGTTGCATACGGTTTTGTTCTCTGGAAAGCTTAATATTCTTAGCACCCATCAGCTCAATTCATCGTGGTTTTGCAAGGAAGAACACATTAATACTCCAAGGCCTAGTGAATATCTTCTTTTGAAGGAAACAATACCAATTTCGACTACAATTGATGGACAAACATCGTTGTTATTAAGCTGCTATCCAGCTGACTGGTATTCTGTGCAACCTAGTACGCAAGCGACCCAAACTATTATACCGCAATAGTCTAGGGAGCTTGTAGACGTTGTATATGAGGAGCTCAATATTAGCAATATTCACTGTTACTGCCAATACCTCTACTCCATCCTCATATGAAACTGGGTCTATTTTCTTGCTGGGTATGGTCTTTCTGACTATGATCATCAACCCTCTTTGTCTTCCCTGTTCATACGGTATAACATAGTGCTCATATCGAGCTAATATGAAGGATTTCGTGGCTGGGAAAAAGAATTTCTTCTAAAACGATTATATCTGCTTTCGTACTGATTGCAGCTTCCTGTGTGGTTTTTATTTCCAAGACCTTGTATGTTCCACTGCAGTATTCGTAATGGCCAGACGACGGTTTCAGTTGGTGTTGCCTGTTCTAGTAGAACTCCTCTTCAGAATCGACCTCTATATTCTCCACCTCGCAAGTCGTGTCGCTGCAAATCGGACTGGATTGATTGTTCATTGTTGTTACAGATTCAGCTACTCGGAACAAGTTCCAAGTAGCATGGGCTATGGTGAGCCCGTAATGGACTTACCTGGCACAGGAGCAGTGCTGTGGTTGTTCATGTTCGCCTCTTGTGTTGTTGGAACCTGTGCGTCTCTGCTATTCAATACTTCTTTGTTGGTGTTGTTGCATACCAGATTGTATTGGCTGTTGGTGTCTGTCTCTTGTGTTGCAAGATTCTGTTGATCTTGGGTGGTCACTGCTTCTTGCAGTTGCTTTTGTGAATGTTGATGTTCTGGTGTCTTGACTACCCGACTGTTGTTGGTAGTCTGTATGTCCATGTTGCGTTGTTTGTCCTCTTGTGCTCCGTCTTGTCTCAGACTAATTCTTGTGTAACTGTGGTCTGCTGCACGATCTTGTTCATTATCACACAAGTGATTTCTTGAGTCTGTTGTTGTACTCACCTAGTTGTGTTTGCGGGGGCTGAGCTCTGGCTCTTTGGTCCCGCCTCTCAACTGTCAATCAACTGGTGTACAGGTTCCTGAGCCTATTGGGCTCTATCATATCTACATTTGAAACTGTGTATGGAGTCAGCCTCCACCACAACACTACTTAATGCATTCCATTTGTTAACTACTCTGACACTGAAAAAAATTCTTTCTACCGTCTCTGTGGCTCATCTGGGTACTAAGTTTCCACCTCTGTCCCCTTGTTCGTGTTCCACCCGCGCTAAGGAGTTTGTCTTTGTCCACCCTGTCAATTCCCTTGAGAATTTTGTAGGTGGTTATCATGTCTCCCCTTACTCTTCTGTTTTCCAGGGTTGTGAGGTTCAGCTCCCTTAGACTTTCCTCGTAACTCATTCCTCTCAGTTCCGGGACCAGTCTGGTGGCATACCTCTGAATCTTCTCTAACTTCGTCTTGTGTTTAACTAGGTATGGACTCCAGGCTGGAGCTGCATACTCCAGGATTGGTCTTACATAAGTGGTATACAGGGTTCTTAACGATTCCTTACACAAGTTTCTAAAGGCAGTTCTTATATTGGTCAGTCTAGCATGTGCCGCTGATGATATCCTTTTGATGTGGGCCTCTGGGGACAGGTTCGGTGTGATATCGACCTCCAGATCTTTCTCTCTATTTGACTCTTGTAGGATTTCACCTCCCAGATGGTACCTTGTGTTCAGCCTTCTGCTCCCTTCGCCTAATTTCATTACTTTACACTTTCCTGAGTTGAAATTTAGCAGCCATTTTCTAGACCATTCCTCCAGTTTGTCCAGGTCGTCCTGTAGTCTCTGTCTATCTTCATCTGTTTTGATTCTTCTCATAATTTTTGCATCAACAGCAAACATTGAGAGGAATGAGTCTATACCCTCTGGGAGATCGTTTACATATACTAGAAACAGGATGGGTCCGAGTACAGAGTTCTGTGGAACCCCGCTGGTGACATCTCGCCACTCTGATGCCTCCCCCCTTACCGTTACTCATTGTTTCCTATTGCTTAGATACTCCCTTATCAACTGGAACACCTTACCTTTTACTTCTGCCTGCTGCTCCAACTTTTGTAACAGTCTTTTGTGAGGTACTGTGTCAAAGACTTTCTGACAGTCCAAGAAAATACAGTCTGCCCACCCTTCTCTTTCCTACCTAATTTGTGTTGCTTGATCATAGAATTCTATTAGGCCTGTGAGGCACGATTTACCATCTCTCAGCCCATGCTGGTGGTGTGTTATAAAGCTGTTTCCCTTCAGATGCTCTACGAGCCTTTTCCTCGCAATCTTCTCCATCACCTTGTATGGTATACAAGTTAGGGAAACTGGCCTGTAGTTCAGTGCCTCTTGTCTGTCATCCTTTTTTGTAAATTGGGACTGCATGAGCTGTCTTCCAACTTTCCGGAAGGTCTCCCGTTTCCATTGACCTGTTATACACCATAGAGAGTGGCACACCTAGTGCTTCTGCACCTTCTTTTAGAATCCACGGTGAGATTCTGTCAGGCCCAACAGCCTTTATCACATTCAGCTCCAACAGATTCCTTTTGACCTCATCACTGGTGAGGTAAATTTCCTCCAAGGTTGTTCGGTTTGCCTCCTCATTTAGTGCAGGGACCTCTGCTTGTTCTACTGTGAGGCGTTCCGCGTGTTTTCAGCTGGACCTTGGTAAAACTCTAAATTTGTTTTGTTGATTACAAAAGTAATTGGTTTTTGCTTTTTTGCTTTTGTTGTATTTCTGCAGCATTTTTGTATATTTTCTGGTTTGGAGTTGATAGATTCGGGAAATTTTGTTCTGTGAGAGTGTGTCTCTGTTGTGGCTGTGCACGAGTGTTCCAGACGTTGGTGTTGGTGTATGTAGTGCTGGTCTGTGTGTTTACCCTGGCCTGAACTGTCTGCACCTTTTTTTTTCTGTGTAGAGCAAATTGTGCTCCATGCAAGATGTTTACCTCCACAATTTAGACATTTGGCTGTTGTGGCCTGGTTTGCCTTATGCTTCGCTATACAGTCTTTGGTTGGATGTCTCAGGCTGCACACTTTGTATCTCTCCTGTCTGGTTCCGTATTTCTGACATCTAAAGCAGCGCAGGAAAATGGTTTACAAAATAAAAAGTTGAAGACAAAGGTACGAATAGCATTACCTTGATAGTTGTGGGTGTACATGTGTTGAGCAAGAAAAAGTGTAAAAATGTTGGGAAACAGTGTTCAAGGCGCTATTGGTTCCCAATGATTTATTAAGCAGCGACAAAGTTAAGAGTCTAAGAACATCTACGTTATGAATTACTACATCAACTTTACAATTCTCCCATGTTGGTGTCAATTTTTGTTTGGCAGTGTAGTACATTTTTGAAAGACGTCATTCTTTGTAACATTAAAACAGGATCTAATTATGCTTGCATAATTCTCATTATCTGCTGATGTTGACCTCACCAAATGTAAACTGTGTCAACAAAATTATTCGCACACCCTCCGTCACTATGTGATGGAGTGCGAAAACACGTGAATTTAGAGACAATTCTATAACCAATGTTCCAGCGATGTGTAAATATTTCATTCAAAATGATCTGCTACCAGAAATTCTAGCCAAATATCCCCAGTTTGCTAACTGTAGGTAGTAACTGAGTGATTGTAACCTATCCACCGCTGCCCACTGGATGGGGGGCGGTGTGCAGGACAAACATATAAATTGTGACACTAGCTCTCCACATATGTCAGTTGCTTAATTTAGAACCTGTATTTGAGGTAGATCTCGAACCCATTGCTCATGTGACGACTTATATTGAATTTCGTAACTAGCTCATCAATATTGTAACTTGCTTAGCTAAATGAATTGTGGGGTTCAGTCCCTGAGCCCATTATGTGCCTCTGTAACCCTTTCCACTACCGCCCACAAGATGGGTATGGGGTGCATAATAAATGAACTAAACTAAACTGTGGCGCAGTGGTAAAACACTCGCTCGGCGCTACGCGAGCGCTTTAGCTTGGGTTCGTATCCTGGCCAGGGAGGATTGAATAGGCGTCAATCCTTAACTGCACGCCGCTGTTCACCCAGCAGTGAATCGGTACCTGGTTGTTAAACGATTTGGAAGGTCGCATTCCGGGGGAAATTAGGATTAAGGACTTGCCCGAAACGCTGTGCGTGCTGGTGGCTTTACAAGCTTTACAACTCTTGTATATATAAATCAATAAATACATAAATTTCTTCCTACATTTTGAAGTGAGAGTATTAATTCATTAGCTCCCTCGTCTCTCCAAATATTATCGCCGAAGCTTCATTTATCTCTGAAATTCTATCCTCAATACTTTGTTCAATCAACAATAAGTTCAACAATAAGTTCAATCACATCCACGGGAGACATCTCCCGTCACGCAGGGTGCAGCCGCACCTCCACAGATCTCCAGTATCAGCTCTTGATACTGGTAATGGCTCAAAAGGGCCACCACTTACGGGCTATTCATGCCCGTGCCATCTTTTGGGTGGCTTAATCTTCAGCAATCAATCATATCATCATTATCACTTCGACAAAGACACAGAGACGCAAGCATCTATGGACCAGGGTCCACCTGTACCTTGTTGCATAGATACAAGGTTCGCCTTCGAGAGAGCCTCGTTCTCACCACAGCTGAGATCTTAGAAAAGGTCTCAACCATCGGAAATGTCTCACCGGCTGACATCCTGGATACCAGAGAAGGTGTTCACCTGCTCTTCTCCAGCGATAACGACCTGGAGAAGCTATTCGCCGACACCACGACCACCCAGCTAGACGCCGGCCTCACCCTCACTCCTCCACGACGCTACCTGGCGGACAGGACTGTGTTTGCCGGACACATCAGGGCACGGATCTCCTCCCGCAGCGACGACGACATCCTAGCCAGCATCAGTGCCCTGAACCCGACGCTGACCGCGGTAGTGGCCAGGACCAGCACCAAGTCCAACAACACCCGCAGACTGACACTGAAGGTGACCTTCAGCACGGTCATCGCAGCGACCCACGTCACGGAACACGGACTAAAGTGCGCTGGAATTACAATTCCTCCTGCCAAAGTGACCAAGGAACGATACACGGAGCTCCGCCAGTGCTTCAAGTGCTACCGGTACTCCCACTACATTATAAAGTGCGCCGAGCAAGTGCAGAACTGCAGTATCTGCGCCCAAGAGCACCAGGAGCAACACAGCTTGCACATCCTCCCACCGACGCTGCCTACTCTGCAATGGCCCGCACACTGAAGTTTCACCTGACTGTCTCCACCGGCAGGAGGAAATAAAAAGATGACGGCAAACACTACCTCACCTCAGCCAGCCAACCCGCGTACGTCCACTTTCCCGGCGATGCCCGCGAACACACCTGGGGAAGCTACTACTACCTCACCACCGCTTGGTCCCTCACCTCCGCAGCCTTCAGTACCACCAACAACACCCTGCTGCCGTTACTTCTACACCTCGCCGATAGATTGGCAGCCAACGACGTCAACCTATTCGTCCACGCCATCAACCAACTGCTCACCGCAAATAGGCTACCGATGGTGACGGTACCAGGAGACCATCTCCCAGCTCTTCCACCTGCGACCAGCAATGGCGAGAATGGCCTTGCAACCGACGACGAAGACAAAAGTACTTGCCATGTGCTCTTCTTTCCGCCCAACGAGTTCAATGGCAACGCATACGCCACACGAAAATTGACCAAGATGTAGCAAGATAATCAGCCAGAACAAATACCCGCACCCCATGTATGTCCACGCCAACACCATGAACTCCTACACTGATCTCACAATACTGAAGAAAGAATACCGCGGCCCAGAATTCCACCGCAAATTCACAGACAGACAAATACAATTCGTCGAAAAGGACGACGATCCTTATGGTACCAAACTACCGAGGTTGTTGTGTTCAGATATAAAGCGTCGCTTTGCACATTACACTGTTGCCTGGTGACCAACCGTCCTGCGGGCCATGAACTGCGAGCGACCTTGAAGATCTCATCCATCCACAGATCTCCAGAATCAGATATTGGTACTGGTAATGGCTCCAAAGATCCTCCACTTACGGGCTATTCGTGCCCGTGCCACCTTTTGGGTGGCTTAATCTTTATCAATCAATCAATCATCATCATTATCTCTGAGGATTACTTGGATATCCCAAGATTATGCCCAATTATGCATCCAAGATTATTCGCATGGATTCATTTTGTTTTTTCTCCAACTTCTTCTTCAGTCTACCTTTACCAAAACAGTAAATGACAGGTGCAGCATAATCAATAACAGATCTCACAGTATGCCATGTGATTGTTATTGGAATGTGAATTGTAAAATATGATTAATATTTGATTATATGATCACATTCCTCTAGGCCTAGCTCCGACGTTCAAGTTACTATTATAAAAAATTACTGAGCTTCGAACATTAGTTTAATTGTCCTACTTAATTAATTATTGATTTATCAGTAGACAAGCTACACCAAAAACTTTTACATAATTATTTCAATGTCTGATAAACGTAACAAACATTTGGTGATGTTATAAAAAGAAATTGTAATAAAAATCACAATGAAAAAGATTATGCAAAAAATTAACATCATGAATATATTTTTTTAAAGTAATGCAAATTTTTTTATGAAATATATAATGAAATTTAGGTCTTATACTTGAAATTTATATATTACTTAGATAGGTGTAAGTAAAATAATGATTGAGATTGGTCGAATCAGTTTTGCATCTACAGGTCTGGTTGAATCAGTTTCGCATCTACAGCTCTTCAAAAATAACATGAATACAAAAATTACAATACTCAGATTTGTCTTAAAATTTACATCTTCTTTGAGATTATTATTTAGATGCTAAGAGAATGTCCATTATCTCGTTTTTAAATTTTAGATTCAACTGTACCCTGAAAAGATTAACAATAATTATTTTATAAATTTGTCTCACCTCGATTACTTAAGAGAAAACGGATGTTTATAAACATCAGTAACTTGTCAATTCCACTTATTTTGTTAAATTTCAGTTATTTAATTTATTGTGCACTCTTTACCCATCGTATGTGCGGTAGTGGATTCCATACCCATTCTGTGGATGGTAGTGGACCCCATACCCATCTTGTGGATGGTAGTGTACTCAATACCCATCCTGTGGAAGGTAGTGGACCCTATACCCATCTTGTGAATGGTAGTGTACCCCATATCCAAATGTTTTTTTTTATTATTATTATTTTCTACCACAGACGTGGCCACACATTTACAATGCTAAGCAGCATATATACATTTTCTTCTGTCCTCCATGGACAGGGTTAGAGATGTGTTAAACATATAGTTCAGGGATTTATTAAACAATGAACCACAGAAGGTGATTCGGTGCTTTTAAAATGCTAAGCTAACTACATACGTAAATACATAGATACACAGATTTACGAATGCCCTACGTAAAGTGTTCGAAGTGTCATTAATGTGCATTTACAAAGGTGAAATGTAATTTTGATTAGCTTCCATATGTACTTTATACACATACATATACATACACACACACATATACGTACATATACATATATACATACATATACACACACACATGCATTCACATACATTTATCTCTTTTACTCTGACAGGGTGAGATAGCGGATAGAGAAACTAGTCTGCAATTAGCACTTAATCACTGAAGGTGATTAAGGTGATTTTACAAGCTCAGGTTATATAGTTACATCACATACATACATTGTATAATTGACACATTACATGGTCAATCTTGGGAACAAGTCCAATATATCATAAGTGTTCCAGTACTTATATAGTAATTACACAGTTCAGCATACCTTAGCCCAGGAGGGCGAAAGTCAGCAAGTACGGGACATTCTACAATATAATGTTCAAGAGAGTGCATGTTTTCTCTTTCACAAAGTTGACACATAGTGTACTCGACATTTGGGTTTTGAGAAAGCTGCTAAATACGTCTATATCCCAGGCGTATTCTGGCCATTATAACATCACATCCTGTGTGTGGCAGTGAACCTCTTACCCATCCTGTGGATGGCAGCGGACCCAATACCCATCCTGTCGATGGTAGTGTACCCAATATCCATCTTGTGTGTGGCAGTGGATCCCATACCCATCCTGTAGATGGTAGTGTGCCCCATACAAATCCTTGTGTATGTGGTATCTGTGAATAGCTAAGATAGTCTTGGTAGTAAGGTTGATGTAAAGTCATTCCTGGTTACTGACTTTAATACTTATAAACGATTACATGACTAGAGCTCCCAAGCTGGTGTCGTCCTGTATGCTTTGTTTACCTCCTCTCTGGCGTCTAGCCGCCGCACATAGAAAACGGATGGTACCATTTTCTGTGAACATGACATCCCTCCTTTTCTTTAAAAAGAATGAACACAGGATGTCTACCATGCTTGTAGCACAAAGCAAAGTTATTGACACAAAGTAAGTTATTAACATATCAAGAGATGTTGCATATATTTAACATTAATTAAGCACACAAAGAATTTAAACAATCTTTACCACAAAGGATTTCAATGTTAAAAATACATATGCAATGTTAAACAAACATGAAAGAAACTGTAATACAAAGTTACAAAATATTGAATGAGAGATCTGCATTATTCAAACAATATTAAATTTAGTCTAGCATAACAAGTAAATACTTTGCATTACATAGGAACACAATTAATCATCAAATCGTGTAGGCGTTTAACATGACGTTTAGGACGAGAGTCCTTGAGTACAAGAATATCCCTCGATGAATTGTTTATCGAGTTATAACTCATTTTTTCTTTTTCTTTTGCACGACTTTGCACTTCATCATTTTCTACACTATTTGGAATCACTTTGAAATAAGCCATATTACGTGTTATACTATGATCTCTATTACTCGCTGTTACCATAGTTCCTTTTACACTAATCACTTTATATGGTTTTGTATCATACGGCATATCTAGCTTTCCCTCTTTTTTCTTTTTAACGAGAACAGTATCTCCAACCTTTATGAATTGTTCCTTTGCACGTTGATCATGAGCAATTTTCATTTTGCCCTTGGCTAGTGCATCCTTCTGAGCGAGACGTTTATCCGTTACCTTGGCTGGCATGACAGGTAGTGCGATCCTCATAGGACGTCCAAATAAAAGTTCGCCAGGCGACTTGCCCAGTGTTCCATGCGGTGTTGCACGGTAGTTCCTGAGAAAAGCATACATAGCTTGTTTCCAGGATCGTCCTTTGGCATGAGCACAGCGTATAGCTTTCATGAGAGGTTGCATGAATCTCTCGACTTCTCCATTTGCTTGAGGATGTAGTGGCATCACACGGCGGTGTTTGAATCCAATATGCTCAGCAAAGTTGACGAAGTCTTGTCCATTGAATGGCGGTCCATTGTCCGTCTTGACAACTTCAGGAATGCCAAAGTTTGAAAAGATCTTTCAAGCTTCGGGATGACAGCCTTTGCAGATGTGGAAGTGATGATTTCTACTTCTGGATAACGTGAGTGATCATCAATGACTACCATCAAGTACTCTCCAGTTGGTAGTGGTCCACAGAAATCCATCGATACTTCCGTTCATGGTGCAGCAGGTAGTGGTGAAGGTTGTAGAGGTGTTGGTCTTGAAGTATCCACTGCAGCTTGGCAAGGGACACAGGCATCATGCATGTCCTTAGCTTGACGATCAATGCCAGGAAACCACACCTTTTCTCGTAGCAGCTGTTTGGTCCTTACAAGACCTTGGTGTCCTTGATGTGCAAGCTTCAGAGCACGTTGCTGGAGAACAGCTGGAATGACGATACGAGTACCTCGCAGCACGGTGTCGCGTTGTTGCGTAACACTTAATTCTGTCTGGATGCGTTCAAGTGCTTTGAATGCATCTTGGTCAACTCCTGAGGGTGGGATGCGTGGAAACTTTTTCTTAGTCAATGCATCCACTGTTGCTTGCAGAGTTGGGTCCTCTAGGGTTGCAGTACGTATTTCATCAAGAGTGAGAGCCTTAGGGACTGCATCACAGGTTACAGAGTGTACATATTCCTCGGCAACTTGCTGATGCTTGGTGATGGTGAAACTGTTGGCAGGATGTCGACTGATGTAATCAGCGGGATTGCCTGCACCCGGCTTGTATTTCACCGTAAAGTTGTATGGTTGCAGACGAAGAGCCCATCTCTCAATGCGAGCTGGTGGTTTGGACTTTGGATTATTGAAGATGGTCTCCAACGGTTTGTGGTCAGTGACTATCGTGGTAAAGGGTGCACCAAGCAGATACACATTGAAGTGTTCACAGCCCCATACAAGAGCAAGAGCTTCCTTCTCTGTCTGACTGTATCGTTGCTCAACATCTGTGAGAGAACGGCTGGCATAGGCAATTACTACTCTGGAATCTGGTTGACCAGGTTTGTGTTGGGCTAACACAGCACCTAAACCAACAGGACTAGCATCCACCGTTAACTCAGTGTCCATTGATGGATCAAAGTATGCAGCAGTCGCATTTTCTACTAGTGCATCTTTCACAGCATCAAATGCATTTTGCTCGATATCGCTCCAGTACCATGATGCATTTTTCTTCAGGAGCTCACGTAGAGGCTTCGTAATGGTAGCAAAATCTGGAATGAAGCGAGAACAGTAGTTTGCCATTCCCAGAAAACTATGTACTTCAGTGGATGTTGAAGGAGGTGCAGCATTCTTGATATCTGCAACTTTCTTAGGATCTGGAGATAGACCTTTGTCACTAAGTACATGTCCAAAGAATTCAATTTTATGTTTATTGAACTCACACTTTGCTCGGCTTAGCGTCAAATTCTTTTCTCGTAAGCGTTGCAATGTTGCACGAAGAGCTTTGTCGTGTTCAGCTTGGGTACGGCCATAAACAATGATGTCATCAGACATGTTGTCAGCATTAGGTATATCTTGCAATACCTGGCTGATGATGTGCTGGAATACTTCAGCAGCACTGTTAATACCAAAACTCAGGCGCTTGTACCTATACAGACCTCGATGTGTCGTAAACGTTGTGATGAATCGACTCTCATCATCAAGTTCAAGCTGATGATAGCCCTTGTTTAAATCTAACTTGCTGAATACAGTTGCACCATTCAAGCGGTAAATCATATCATCTACAGTGGGTGTAGGATGGCGTTCACGCATTATTGCCTTGTTGGGAACACGCATGTCTACACAAATGCGTATCTCATCTGGATTCTTCGGCTTTGGTGGAGTGACAATTGGGCTTACCCATGGTGTTGGGCCTGTTACCGGTTCAATGATATCTAGTTCTATCAGCCTATCCAGTTCGGCATCGACTTTCTTGCGAGTATGGAATGGTTGTCGGCGATGTGGTTGGGCAACTGGAATTACATCTGGGTTGATATGCAGATGTACCTTGCTATCAGTATAACAACCTATGGATTTAAACCGATCAGAAAATTCAGCAACAATAGCATCAACATTGTTTGCAGATTCCACTGCTACAGCATTAGAAAGCTGAAGTAGCCCCAATTTGGTTGAAGTCTTGTAACTGAGTAAAGACTCCTTTGCATTCCTAACAACATGGAATGTAGTAATGAGCATTGCATTCTTTGACTTAATCTCTGCAGTGAAAGTTCCAATCACTGGTAAGGCTACCTTTGAAGCATAGGCAGTGGCTTTGCCATTATAGTTTTCAAGCTTTGGGAACTGTTTTTTAAATTTTTCATAGTGGCACTCAGCAATGGTGTCAATGTTTGATCCAGTGTCAATGAGAATTTTGAGACAAATGCCAGCAATGTATACTATAGTCTCTGGGTTGTTTGGAAGATCATTCCATTCTGTGATTGCTTGTACTCCATAAATATAATCACATTCACTGTCATCTGAGACTGGTTGTAATGAAATGTTGTCTTGTATATTATTAACATTCTTGATTTGAGGTGCAATATTGTGTTTGCCACCTCGACTCCTATGACTTGATCCTCGTACATTGCTTTTATTTATTGATTGTGGTTTCTTTAGTGCGGAACGACACATAGCACCAAAATGACCTAGTTTTCTACACTCATAGCACTTCTTACCTTGTGCAGGACAAACATTATCTTGGTGTGGGTAGTCTCCTCCACAATTGTAACATTTATTGTTGACAACCTCTGATGTGAGTCGTTGTGACTGCTTGAGTCTTGTTCCATGACTCCAGTTGTGATGTGGTTCTCGGCTCAATTTAATGTTAGGTTTGGCATGATATCTTCTATGATCATGGTGTACTCCCTGAACCTTACATACTTCATGACTGTTAGTAACAGTGGCAGAACCGTTGTTGGCACTGCACTCCATGACACGAGCATCACGTGCAGCATCTTCCATTCGACGAGCCATATCCAGTATCTTGGTAAGAGAACTTTCATCATCAACAAGTTCTAGAGCTCTTCGACGGAGACGTGTAGATGTGCATGTTTCAATTATTTGCTGTTTGATTTCTTTGTCAACATCAGCAAACTCACAATGGGTTGCTAAACCCTGCAGACGTGTATGGTATTGATCAACAGTTTCATTAGAGAGTTGTTTTGCTCTCCTGAAATGCATAATTTCCATAGCAGTATTTTGCCTTGGTTTGAAATGCTCAGTTAATTTGGCCTTGGCAGTGTCATAATCTTTGGCACCACCAGTGTCTTTCAGTGTATCAAAGATGTCACAAACTCTATCACCTGCATAATGAAGTAGAAAGGCACGCTTTCTTTCAGCACTTTTGATGTCAGAAACTATCAACAAATTTTCAAACCTTTTAAGCCATTTGACCCACCTCTGTGACAGGTTTGTCTGGTCACAGTCAGGATCAAATGCAGGAAACTGAGGTATATTTGCCATTTTTACTGAATAAATTTAAACTTATCACTTAAAATGTTCCTCAGAATATATAACACTTACTGCACTGTATATGTTATTTAAGAATTCACTGTAATTACTTTAATTTTGCAAAGCACACAAGCATTTTAATGCAAAAGTTCACAACAGTGCACAACACAGCAGCAACTGACTTCTTACCTAGCCCTTGTGTACATGTGTTGTTCTCCTACTCACAGCACACAGCAGTTGTTAGCAGTTGGTACAGCAGTTGTCAGCAGTTGGTACAGCATTAGGCAGCAGTAGCACAGCAGTAGGCAGCAGTTGGTACAGCATTGCAGCAGTTGTTCACAGCGTGAAGAATTTTGTAGCACGAGCGTCGTTTCGTAACCAAAACATCGGGTTTTGTACACTGCATCAAAGCGTCGTTTCGTACACAGCGTCGGCAGATCCTCTCACACACGCACACTCAGCACAGCTTGGGTAGCACACAGCATTGGCCAGCACACAGCAACGGCCAGCACACAGCAACGCCAGCACACAGCAACAGTCAGCACACAGCATGGGTTGCATACAGCATCGGGTATGGTGCTCACAGACAGCTCTCCTTCCTCCTCTGGGCGAGACAGCATGCTCCTTCCTTGTGTTTTGTTGAACAAATACCTGCGTTCCCAGTTCATCCTCGTCGCCAGTGTGGTGTCTGTGTATAGCTGAGATAGTCTGGTAGTAAGGTTGATGTAAAGTCATTCCTGGTTACTGACTTTAATACTTATAAACGATTACATGATAGAGCTCCCAAGCTGGCAGGCGTCCTGTGCTTTGTTTACCTTCTCTCCTGGCGTCCACCGCCGCACATAGAAACGGATGGTACCATTTTCTGTGACATGACC
>WNGS01166148.1:4046-19189 GCA_020271785.1 Procambarus virginalis | reverse complement strand
CCACACCCAGTTGCTTTCTCCACACCCAGTTGACACCTCCACACCCAGTTGCTGGCAGTTTGCTTGGCCATGACCCCGTGTGTTTGCCCCCTCTAAAGACAATGCACATTTTTAACTCTCCCAACTGAGTGAAATGGAAGGGGTCCCAGCGGTCGGGCAGGACTCCCAGCCTTGAGGTGCCAACAACTACTCCTAAAAGAGGTTTTTGTCGAGTATGCAACAAAAACACCACCATAAACGCCAACGGTGGTGTCATCCGCATTCATACCTTCAACGAGGTAAGATGCAGTGGTTCCCACCAGCTTCCAAAGGGAAGCAATGGCCAGCTGCCATTGACGGTTAGGGAAGAGACTCCCATTAACCTAATCTCATCTGCAAACCTCACCCAAGCAATCATAGCGACGTCTGCTAGAACATTACCACACATTCCAAAAGCAGCCCGCCCAAATGCAGCAGCAAACTTGTAATCTTCTGAAAAGGGTTAATGATGCCCCGGAAAACATTCAAGCGTGGCATAATGTCCTTCTGTTTGGCAATGTATGCCTCACCGTCCCTCCAAGGCGGGACAAATCACTTGCTTCCTCGGTCCAGAGGGCGATAAATGAATACCCAAGGGGGATAACCTAGTTCCCTGCCTCTCCGAGCAAAACACACACACCGCAGAAATGGTAACAACAACATACGGAAACAAACAAAATCAGAGCACAAATCACCAAGAAAATTGAAGAGGGAAATACCGCAAGCGCTATTAGAGTCCTCACCAGTGACGAGAAAATTGCTCCTCGAAACTCAGCCACAGCGCGGGCCCTGCAAAGCAAGCACCCACCCAGAGCCCAACAAGGCGACAACATCGTTCCGCCATCAGCCGACACCATTTCAGACCCATAACCGTCGGTGAATCTGAGGTCTACAAAGCAGCCCTTTCTTTTCCACCTGGGTCAGCAGGAGGCTTTACAGGGTTAAAACCTCAACACATCAAGCAAATGTTAAATCCTGCGGTTGGTGATGCTGCACAAGATCTTCTTATGGAACTAACAAGGTTCGTTAACATGTGCCTGGCTGGTGATATACCTGAGGTCATCAGGCCTCTCTTTTTCGGTGCCTCCCTCTGTGCTCTCAAAAAGAAGGACGATGGAATCAGGCCAATAGCTGTTGGCAACACTCTCCGACGCCTGATTGCCAAGGCTGCTACGAGGGTTGTCAGCCAGCAAGCGGCTGAATTACTGAAACCAATCCAGCTAGGATTTGGAATCCCCAAGGCTGTGAAGCGGCTGCCCATGCAGCACGAGCATACATCACCAACATTTCTGATGAAAAGGCCCTGCTCAAACTGGATTTTAAGAATGCCTTCAACATGGTCAGAAGAGATGCAGTACTTTGTGCCGTACATCGCCATTTCCGGCCCCTCTACCCGTTCATACTATCGTGCTACAGTGGTGAGTCAAAACTGCTCTTTGGTGAACATGAAATCAGATCATGTGAAGGCGTTCAGCAAGGTGATCCTCTTGCTCCCCTTCTTTTCTGCTTAGTCTTAAAAGAAATCACCGAAAGCTTGTCCAGCGAGTTCAACATCTGGTTTTTGGATGATGGCACTATAGCTGGCACCGTAGACGACCTCTTGGCAGACATCAGGAAAATAAGGGAGCAAGAAGTAAGCCTGGGTCTTGTCCTGAACCCTTCCAAGTGTGAAGTAGTCTCCTCCAACCCAGACATCGTAGCTAGAATAAGGTCTGCCTTGCCTGGAGCCCATGTCATTAGGGCCGAGAACAGCACCCTCCTTGGAGCCCCCCTCGGGTCTAATGCCATTGAGGAGATCCTTGACAAGAAAATCGCAGACCTTAGGAGGATGGAAGACAGAATAGGTGACATCGATGCCCACGATGCTTTTTATCTCCTCACCAAATGCCTATCCCTTCCGAGGCTAACCTACTTTCTGAGGTGCGCCCCATCTTACGACAACCGAAAGCTTGAAGAGTATGACCTCTTACTGAAGACCATGCTGGAAAAAGTTGTTAATCTCTCCCTCAACGAGTGCCAGTGGAAACAAGCCACTCTTCCTGTTAGGCTCGGTGGCTTGGGTGTCCGCACTGCCACCCAAATTGCTGTCCCAGCCTTCCTGTCTTCCTCCTCAGCATCAGATGACCTGGTTAAGGAAATTCTACCTGACACCCTCAGTGATGTAGCGGGGATACAGGACCCCCACTACACGGAATGCGACACGAAATGGGGTGCCATGGCAGACCCAGCACTCAGACCAGCCATGCCAAAAGCCAAGAAACAATCCAGTTGGGACAGCCCCATTGCAGACAAAGAAGCCACAGCTTTGCTGGAGGCAGCAACAACCCCCAGTGATCGTGCACGCCTCACAGCTGTGCAGGCTCCCCATGCAGGGGACTTCCTTTTGGCAGTCCTTATGTCTGCGACAGGCACACGTCTTGATCCGCAGGAGCTCCGTATTGCAGTCGCTCTCCGTCTTGCTGCCCCTATCCACACTGTTCATAGGTGTATTTGCGGCGAGGCAGATGCTGACGAATATGGATTGCATGGCCTGCACTGTGGAAAATCTGGTGGTTGGCACACTAGACACGACGAAGTAAACGACATCATTAAAAGAAGCCTTGCCTCTGCCCAGTGTCCAGCGGAGAGAGAGCCCCGCAACCTTCTGAACCGTGACTCTGTTAGCTTTGCCGGCCGACCAGACGGAATCACACTGCGTCCGTGGAAGGGTGGCAGACAGTTGGCATGGGACTATACTTGCGTATCCACCCTGGCAGCCACGTACATCAACCTCTCTGCCGGCACAGCAGGAGCCGCGGCGACACACAGAGAAAGAGACAAGTCAGCCAAGTATAGGCAATTAGATCATCGGTACAACTTCGTTCCAATAGGGTCTGAGACCCTAGGCCCATGGGGAGAGAGTGCAAGAAGGTTTCTAAAGGATCTTGGTTCCAAGCTCATTGACACCACAAGAGACCCTAGAGCGGCAAGTTTTCTCTTTCAGCGCCTCAGTGTCGCGATCCAGAGGGGGAATGCTCGCTGCATCCTCGGTTCCTGCCCAACGTCGGAGGAGTTCGAGGAAATCTACAGCCTCTAGGAAGCGAACTATTTTTGTGTCCTCTTAATGCTCATTTTTTTGTATACAATCAGATATGTAACTGTATAACCTTGCTTAATAAAGTGTACACCATAAAAAGGGGGGTGGTAGGAGAAGCGAACACCCTCATGTATTTAGAGTTAAATGGCAAGTTTTTCCCTGAATGCTCTGTGTTCCCTTCTCTGAGGCTGTGGGTCCCTATAATTGCACCAGAGGTGGTACCCCCCTATATATATATATATATATATATATATATATATATATATATATATAGATATATATATATATATATATATATATATATAGAGATATTGAGCCTGCTCTTCCCTATATAAAGTTACTAATAATACAGAATAGATGCTACTTCAATATACGTCTACCAGTAGCACAAAACGTTTGACCGGAGCAAAACGTACCCCCAACTCTACACTCCCTCCACACCGGCTCGTCGATCGTCACCAGCCACTGCCACACCTGCACCTCTGCACCTCAGCGCCCTCTACCTGAGTCGATGTCTGGCCATGAACCAGCCATTGAAGTCAGAATATCCTTGTGTTCTCAAGCTGTGAACAACCAACTGATACACGTCCTGTTTATTGGTGGAGGTTCTCAGCTAGTGCCCATATTCTCAGCACTTTTATTGCATTTTTGTCTTTATATTATTCCTAGAGTAAATTATCCCTATTCTTCATTATTTATGTTATATTTTTTTTACTTGTTTCTTTGCACTGTACATAGCCAAGGGATTGTCTTGGTTATTGATTTACTTTCCTGTTAATTAAAGTTTCATTGTTCATACTATGTGTTTTGCGTGTCTTCCCTTACTTTACCACAGACAATAGCCAAGCAGTCTCTTTTTTTTTTTGTAAATGTGCCAGGCATTGACACCAGCCATTAGGAGGACTGCCGAACATCTACACTCCTACACTTTCCCGTCACAATATATATATATATATATATATATATATATATATATATATATATATATATATATATATATATATATAATATGTCGTACCTAGTAGCCAGAGCGCACTTCTCAGCCTACTATGTAAGGCCCGATTTGCCTAATAAGCCAAGTTTTCATGAATTAATTATTTTTCGACTACCTAACCTACCTAACCTAACCTAACCTAACCTAACTTTTTCGGCTACTTAACCTAACCTAACCTAAAAGATGGGTTAGGTTAGGTTAGGTAGGGTTGGTTAGGTTTGGTCATATATATACGTTAATTTTAACTCCAATAAAAAAAAAATTTACCTCATACATAATGAAATGGGTAGCTTTATCATTTCATAAGAAAAAAAATTAGAGAAAATATATTATTTCATGAAAACTTGGCTTATTAGGCAAATCGGGGCTTGCACAGTAGGCTGAGAAGTGCGTTCTGGCTACTAGGTACGACATATATATATATATATATATATATATATATATATATATATATATATATATATATATATATATATATAACCTCATATCATAACATTTTAATTGGGGAAGTCATAACATTTAAACAACTTCCTCAACTCATAAAATTTAAACAACTTCCCCTTCGCCGACGACACAGCGATCACCAGACGCAGCAGAAAGCCTGCAGCAGCTACTCAACCACTTTGTTGCAGCCTGCTCTGCATTCGGCCTGACAATCTGCATGAAGAAGACACAGGTGATGGGATAAGACGTCAATGAGTTACCCTGTATAAACATTGCAGACTATGTGCTTGAGATGGTCCACGAGTTTGTGTACCTGGGCTCCACAATCTCAGACACCCTTTCCCTGGACGCTGAGCTCAACAGGCGTTTCGGGAAGGCCGCAACAACACTGGCCAGGCTCAGAAAGCGCGTTTGGGCAAATGTCAATTGTCAGTACACACAAAGACGCAGTTCTACATGGCATGTGTGGTGAGTACACTCCTCTACGGCTCGAAATCCTGGACCCTGCGCCTCTCGCCAGGAGAGACGGCTCAATACCATTCACATGCAGAACCTGTAACGCATCCTTGACGCCACGTCACCAGCAAAGCAGTGTTCGAGAACAGGAATCCCTTCAATGTTCACTCTCCTGAAGCAGAGATGCATGCGGTGGCTAGGACATGTCACACGCATGGAAGATGGCCGCATTCAGAAGGACCTCTAATATGGAGAACTGACATTCGGAAAGAGACCAAGCGGAAGACCCAAGCTGCGTTTCAAAGATGCCTGCAAACGCGACCTCAAGCAGCTGAACATCGACATCAACACTTGGTAGGCAGCAGCTGCGGACAGATCTGCCTGGAGATGCAGAGTGCGGAAGGGACTGCAGTAATTCGAGGGCGAACTGAAGAGGCAGGCGGAGGAAAAGAGACTTCAGTGAAAGTCTCGAACCTTGACGGACGCAACCGCTTAGGAGTTTATCTGCACTTGCTGCGGTCGGGACTGCCGTCTTCGGGTTGGACTTCATAGCCACAGCAGACGTTGCACCCAACTAGACACCTAGGGCACAACTCCATAACCCCACGGGATTGATGGATGCCTATTCTATTCAGTTACAAAATTCTATGCACATCGTCACATCAACAATGGGCTCGAGATCGACCACAAGTACAGTTTCTAAATTAAGCAACTGACATATGTGGAGAGCAAGTGCCACAATTGCTATGTTTGTCCTGCACACCGAGTTGGTAGTGAGTTACAATCACTCACTACCAACAGTTAGCAAACTGGGGATACCTGGTTAAGACTTCTGGTAGCAGATCATTTTGAATTAAATATTTACACATCGCTGGAACATTCGTTATAGAATTGTCTTTGAATTCATGTATCTTTTCGCACGCCATCACATAGTGACGGAGGGTGTGCGAATAATTTTGTTGACATTACTGGTGTCGCTTTCACTTTGCCTCAGATCTACAAGATTTTGTTGAAGTTCTCGTTGTACTGGAAATATGCCCGAAACGCTTTGCGTAATAGTGGCTTTAGGCATTGTATGTACTAGCCCTATCTGTAAATCCATCACTCTCTGTAAAATCTATTGTATGTATGTACCTTACCTAAATAAACATTTGATTTGATTTGATACTGCTGCTCTCAGACTGCTCATTGGCAATCCAAAGTTATACTAAATTTCACCTTTATTGGCAGATTCTGCATGATGGAGCTGATGAGTTCAACCAAGTGTGGTGGAAAATGTTGATGGAGAAGCTGAGGAAAAATGGTTTACAAAAATAAAGGTTGAAGACAAATTACGAATAGTTACGAAGCTTGATTGTAGTGGGTGTACATGTGTTGAGCAAAAAGAAGTGTAAAAATGTTGGGAGATTGTGTGTGTCCAAGGCGCTATTGGTTCCCAATAATTTATTAAAAAGAGACAAAGTTAAGAATCTGAGAACATCTACGTTATAAATTAGTTCATCAACGTTACATTTCTCCCACGTTGATGTTAATTTTTGTTGGCAGTGAATTACACTTTTGAAAGACGTCATTCTTTGTAACATTAGAACAGGATCTGATTATGCTTTCACATACATCATTCATTATCTTCGTGGCGCAGTGGTAAAACACTCCCTCAGCGCTACGCGAGCGCTTTGGCCTGGGTTCGTATCCTGGCCGGGGAGGATTGACTAGGCACCAATCCTTAATTGCACGCCTCTGTTTACCCAGCAGTGAATGGGAAGTTCGTTCACATCATCATTATCTCAGTCAGAGTATTACTTGGGTATCCCAAGATTATGCCCAATTATGCATCAAAGATTATTGGCATGGATTAATTTTGTTCTTTCTCCAACTTCTTCAGTCAACCTTTACCAAAACAATAAATGACAGGTGCACCATAACCAATAAGAGACCTCACAGTATGTCATGTGATTGTTATTGGAATATGAAGTGTAAAATATTATTAATATTTGTGTACTGTATGGATTTGTGAGCCCCTTGAAGGACCTTAAATAGACGAGGGTAGAAATAACCTAAGCTACTCAAACGTTAGGAGATGTATTATATTTTCCCAATAAACTTTCTTGAACCGACAACTATTCCATTCTTCCTCTCCGCAACATGTAACAATTTCTAGTCTTACTACTAATTCACATACCTGCAAACTTAGTTCTTCCACTGAACTGATTATTGCATACACTTACTTCGTCGGTAATACTTGTGTTTTACACTTAATGTTTAATATAATTAGTAGACAAGCTACGTAAAAAATTTTACATAATTAATTTCAATGTCTAACTAGTATACCGCATATGTGGTGATACTATATAATGTGTTTCCTAAAAAACTCATAATGAAAATGATTATGCAAAATTTTATTATAATGCAAATAATGCAATTAAAAAATTTAACAACTTTAAAAATCTTAAACGAGTAATTTCTATGTTATCAGAATTAAGTAAATTAATGGCTAAAACTTGTTAAAAATCAGTTTTGAGAATTGTTGCTTTTTGACACATGAAAATAATAATAATGCAAAAAATTACAATAGTAAGATTTGTCTTAAAATTTACATCTTCGTTGATATTTTTATTTAGATGCTAAGAGAATTTGCATTATTTCTTTTGTAAATTTTAGATACAATTATAGATTCAGTTTAACAATAATTGCTTTATAAAATAATTGTCTCTCCTCGATTACTTAAGAGAAAACGGAGGTTTATAACGCTATAGTAACTTGTCTATAATAATAATAATAATAATAATAATATTAATTTATTTAGGAAAAGTACATACACAGTTGCAGAGTTACAGTACAAACATTCTGTTTGATTTAAAGATAGAGCAAGTACATACAATACCTAAAGCCACTAGTACGCATAGCGTTTCCGGCAAGGTAGCGGGTCTTCCGCTATTTGTAAAATACGAGTTTAGTTAATTTATGGTGCACTCTTTGCCCATCGTATGCGTGGTAGTGGACCTCATACCCATTCTGAGGATGGGTATGGGGCCCTTTTTGTCATATTCATCAATGATGAGAACATTACAAACCACATCATCAAGACACAAAGATTTATGGTAAAGTGAGAAATGAAATGATGTTGAAGCCTTACGAAGAGTCCTGCAGGAACTCCACAAATGGTCAGAAGACTGACAAATGCTTTATAATATTGACAAATGCAAGACCCTGCATGTGGGGGCATAACAACCCACGCCACAACTACCAAGTTAATAACATTACATTACAGCTGATTGATGAAGAAAAGGCCCTTGGAGTCAAAATCCACAACTCAATGAAAGTTACACAACAGGAAGGAGCCGCAGTCAAAGACGCTAACCAAACCCTTGGAATAATCAAGCGTTGCTTTGACTTCAAGGAAAAGAAGGCAGTGTTTCAATTGTATAAGTCTCTGATGCGCCCCCGCTTTGATTACTGTATCCAAGCATGGAGACCTCATCTTCAGAAGGATATAGCTGCTCTGAAGAAAGTGCAACACCGGCCAACAAAAACCATTCCAGAGCTAAGTCAGCTCTCGTATCAAGAACGGTTGAGGGCCACTGGACAAACAACACTTCAACCCAAGCAAGACAGGACGGATCTTATTAAAACTTTTAAATTACTGAAGAATTTGGAGGATGCTGAGCCGAAAAACGTCTTCAAAAATCATATGTAACACAAACAAGGAACAACGGTTTCAAGTTCAATAAGCCACAGTGTAGGACTGAAAGATCTGATCATGCTTTTTCACCCTCATGGTTATTAACCCGTGGAACCGCCTACCCGCCGAAGCTCTAAATGTCAAAACACTTTTGACCTTTAAAGTACAGCTGGAAAAGGTCATCAAGGCAAATGGGAGGGGACATTCGACAAGCCTCGGGCTTCCTGCCCTAGTCCAGGCCATTAATGTTAGTGGCTCTCAGGTAAACTCAGGTAAACTATCATCCACATGATGAGTATTGGGTCCACTAGCATCCAAAAGATGGGTATGGGGTCCACTACCGCACGTACGATGGGCAAAGAGTGCACAATAAATTAACTAAACCTATATGTGCGCTCCGTCATAGACTATGCCGCACCAGTTTTATGCACCTACTCCCAAAGCGATATGAAAAGGCAAGAAAGCATACAAAATAAAGCCCTCACAAGCAGTCTTGGAGGCTCAAGGAGTGCTAAAACGTCTAATCTACAGGAGGAGTTGTCTCTCCCCAGTGTTAAAAGCTGAATCAGGGAACTGAATGCTAATCTTGCAATTAAGGTAGCCGGAGACCCCCATTACAATGATATTGCCAAGAAAAATATTAGTTCTGTGCTACTCAAAGGAGGAAACGGGAAAAGCAAAAAATGGCAACACCGGTCAGTCTGCTACCTCGAAGAACTTCACCTGCTTGAGCAAGCTCGTGAGCTCCTGCCTATAGAGAGGTTACCTCCCTGGGAGGATGAACCATGTCGGATTATCATCAACGAGATGACAATGAAAAAAATCCAACATGACACCACAAGAAAGGAAGCATCTTGAGGAAATTTATAAAGAAGCTGGGAATGAATTAGATCAAATCTAGACTGATGGGTCATCTAATCCTGCCAATGGCATGTCTGGTGCAGCACACACTAATTAGGAACAATGCTTTCAAAACGCAAGTGAAGAAAAAGCACGTATTGAGAACTATGCCTCTTCACTGCAAGCAGACCTAACTGCCATTGTCATAGCGTTAAGATTTAAGTTAAGAAAGTGAGAGAAAGCCGATGAAATTGCTAAATTGGCAACTCGTCATCCAGTGATACATAAAACAATTCAACCCAGCCTAGAGTACATAAAAAACATCACCAAAAACCTCTCACACCTTAACAAAGCCCATCTACACCAGGGAGTTGCAGAAGTTCGCCCTCTGCAACATGGTATCTTCAGGCAACCAAATTAGAAAGGTTAAATATCCCAAAAGGAATCCACAGGGAAATAGCAGTTAGGTTATATAGACTGCGTCTAGGTTACAGATGCAACTGAGAGATTGGTGAACCCCGACAGAGAGAGTGTATCTTCTGCCAATCATTCACAGAAAAGCCACTACTTCACTATCTTCTAGAATGTGAAGCAACCAACGACCTTAGAAGAGCTTTAAGAGTCCCTGAATCTTGCAGTGGCCACCTTGAAACCATCAACACAGCCACTCTTCTGGTCAAAGAAGGTGTCCAGCATGTCTCCGTAGTGGTAAGACACTCGCCTGGCGTTCCGCGAGCGCTTTGTCATGGGTTCGTATCCTGGCCGGGGAGGATTTACTGGGCGCAAATCCTTAACTGTAGCCTCTGTTTAACTCAACAGTAAAATGTGTACTTGGTTGTAAAAACGATTCTTTGCGGCGGGGATCGTATTCCAGGGACCTGCCCGAAACGCTACGCGTACTAGTGGCTGTACACGAATGTAACAACTCTTGTATATATCTCAACAACAACAAAATGATGTTGTTGTTGTTGTTATAGATTAAGCTACTGGGAACAAGTTCCAAGTAGCACGGGCTATGGTGAGCCCGGCCGTAACTTACCTGCACAGGAGCGGGACAAGTAGTCCAGGCAATGGTGAGCCCGTATTGGACTTACTGGCACAGGAGCGAGGGGGAATGTCCAGCAGCTGGACACCGTCATAAATACTGTCAAGCAGTATCCTCCCCCACGATAGCAGCTTGACGATTAAATGCGACCTCAGCACACAATATACATTCACAAAAAAATATAAAAAATAAATAAAGTCTACCACTTACGGGCTATTCAAGGCCGTGCCTTCCTGTTTGGCTTAATCTTAATCAATCAATTAGTAAGTTTTTAAGGGTTGACAAATGTTAATCTTCTTGTTTGATAAGCTGTTCACTTGAGACAGTTAAGCAAGTCCCAACTGTGTCTGGGTACAAGTGACAGGATGAACAACCCAGCGGGTTTTCTTCTTTTTGGTGAGTATTGTACATGCTGCTATGGCGGTGTGTCCACTCACAGGTTGAGTTGCGCTGCCCAATAAACTCGACCCTCGGGGCACAGCGTAATACAACTTAAAACATAAATTTTACAAAATAAGCAGAATAGATAAGTTACTGAAGTTATAAATACATCCGTTTTCTCTTAAACAATCGAGGTGACACAATTTTATAAAGTAATTAATGTTAAACTTTTCAGAGTACAGTTAAATCTAAAATTTGCAAACGAGATAAAGCACATTCTCTTAGCATTTAAATGATAATTTCAAAGAAGATATAAATTTTAAGACACATCTTACTTTTGTAATTGTTGTATTATTTTTTTTTTAAGTCTCACGAGGCGACACTTCCCAAAACTGATTTAACAAGACTCAGTCATTAATTCACTTACTCCGAGTAATAAATAAATTATTAGAGTCTATGACTTAAATTTAATTGTACATTTTATTAAAATCGTTAACTGCCTTATTGCATCATAAGCATTATTTTAAATATTTTGCATAAGCATTTTCCTTATTAGTTTTTTATTAAAACAATTTTGTGTCATCACTAAATTTTCGTCTTAACACTTACACAATTGAAAATTATTATCTACTATTTTTTTATGTAGCTTGACTACAAATAATATTTTATACTACAAATAATATTTTATATATAACTCAGTGTGTATGCAATAACCAGTTCAGTAGAACTACGTTAATGATTTAGACTTAGTAAATTTATATAATAGTAACATGAACCTCGGATGAACAACTCTGCTAACTTTCTTCCTTTTCGGGATTGTTGTACATGCTGCTATGGCAGTTGATTGATTGATGAAGATTAAGCCACCCAAAAGATGGCACAGGCATGAATAGCCCGTAAGTGGTGGCCCTTATCATCTATTGATACCAGTATCAATAGATGATACTGGAGATCTGTGGAGGTGCGACTGCACCCTGCGTGACGGGAGATGTCTCCCGTCTGCTATGGCGGTGTGTCCACTCACAGGATCATTGGCGCTGCCCAATAAACTCGCCCCTCGGGGCAAAATTAAAAAAAAAAAGAACGTCGGAGTTAAGCCTAGATGAATGTAAAGGTAAAATTATGAGGAGGGAATTAATAGTAGGACTAGAAATTGTTACATGTTGCGGAGAGGAAGAATGGAATAGTTGTCGGTACAAAAAAGTTTATTGGGAAAATATAATACATCTCATTAGGATTGAGTAACTTAGGCTATTTCTGCTCTCGTCTATTTAAGGTTCCTCAAGCGGTTCACAAATCCATACAGTACACAAATATTATTCATATTTTATATTTCACATTCCAATGACAATCACATGACATATTGTGAAATCTCTTATTGGTTATGCAGCTGCACCTGTCATTTCTTGTTTTGGTAAAGGTTGACTGAAGAAGTTGGAGAAAGTACAAAATGAATCCATGCGAATAATCTTGGATGCATAATTGGGCATAATCTTGGGATACCCAAGTAATACTCTGACTGAGATAACGATGATGTGATTGAACTTACAAAGTATTGGAGACAGAATTTCAGAGATAAATGAAGCTTCGGCAATAAGATTATGAGAGGCGAGGGAGCTAATGAATTAATCCTCTCACTTCAAAATGTGAGAAGAAATTTATTTATTTATACAAGAGTTCTTACTTCCTTGTAAAGCCACCAGCACGCATAGCGTTTCGGGCAGGTCCTTAATCCTAATTTTTCCTCGGAATACGACCCTCCAAGTCGTTTAACAACCAAGTATCCCAGCCCGTCCTCCAAACAAAGACCCAAAAGTGATTCCATGAGTAGTGTAAAAGGAGACAGATGGAGAATTGATTTTCAGAAACGGTTTGGCACTTCCACAGTTCCACGCCGACTTGACTCCCGGGGGCCGATGTGAGCAACACCAATTTTTGGGGGTGGCGGGATGGTTTGGTTAGGGCACAGTCAGCGCGCACCTGGCTGGCTGGCCGGGGTGGGTTAGTGGTCTGTTCCCCCTAGGGGTCCACACATCCCACCCAGGGCGCACCTGGACAAACTTGTGCCCTATCCTAACCTGTTTTAGTATGCAATTTGTCTCGTACATTTATTGCGAGAATTGGGCATCAAGAAGGGGGCCCCTACTTATGAGAGGTATAGAAAAAGAATGTTCAATAGATTCAAACCAAAAAATACACTGGTGAAAGGCATATAAAACGTTTTGGGAGTATTTACAGGTGATGGACCAATCAGGTCCTTATTTGTCGCAGGGTGTCACGTGACCTGGCGTCAGCAATAGGGACCCCAGCGTACTAAAGGGGGGGGGGGGGTCAAGATTCCTTACAAAGACTAAGTTGGATATTTAGGTGTAGTAGGCCTTATCTTGAATTTGCCTGATACTGTGAGGTACATTGACATGAAGGGCGAACCATAGTACAGGATTTGCATGTGAGAGGGTCATATTAGAGTTTTAAAGAAGTTAAAATAGGTTTAAAAGAGTCCTGTGTGTGTTTGATGGCGGGTAAATGTTCAGTCAATAATTCTCGTGTTTTTAATCTGAATGAGGGGTCCTAGTTTGCGTTCTAGTCGTAAAATAAGTTCCTTAGTATATTTGCTATGGAAAATGAGCTTTCAGTACTCTATATAATTTGAAATGAGGTCAAGAAAGACATGTTTATATGTGAGAAGAGTCAGGTTGGAAGCTGTTTATTCTATGCAGTCCCCCCCTCCCCCACTCGGCTTTGCTCCGTTTTCTGTAGCCAAAGTAAAGATTCCATTTTCTGTGGCATTCAGTTGATTACTAGTGGAAAAAGGGCATGCTCGTATTTGTATGTTCTAACCTGTTTATAGATTTTATAGATGTAATTGTCGGGTCTCAAAATTAAATTTTAATATGAAAAATAGCATCAAATGTATGTCTATCTTTTGTAATAAACATTAGACACATTGACATTTGCTGCGATATTTCATAGAATAAAAGTTAACTGCTAAATAGTGGGGGGCCTCAGCCATATTGTGTTGGGTTTGACACTCCCAACATCAATTTGACACTTGTAAATATACTATGAGGAAAGTAGTTGAGTGTTTTACCTGATTTAAGCAATTTAATATCAATTAGGAATATGGTAATGTTCCTTATTAAATTGTTTTTTTTTTATCACCATATTAGCTTAGCCTTTGTGGTGGGGGCCCCAATAACTCATGTATCGCGACAGTAGTTTCGCTTTCTGTTGCTATGCAATACTTTTTGCTATCATTTATACATCACAAACTCTATCAACATCAGGGGCCCGAGACTGTTCAACAGGCTTCCGCTACACATAAGGGGCATAACTGGCAAACCCCTCACAGTGTTCAAGAGAGAACTGGATAAGCACCTCCAAAGGATACCTGATCAACCAGGCTGTGACTCATACGTCAGGCTGCGAACACCCGCGTCCAACAGCCTGGTTGATCAGTCCAGCAACCAGAATGGCCTGGTCGATGACCGGGCCGCGGGGGCGCTAAGCCCCCGGAAGCACCTCAAGGTAACTCGAGGTAAAAGTAATCAATACTAAAAATTTAAAAGTCGAATCCATCAGTTTCCGTTTTTTATGTCAGTGGTAGTATATCAAGCGCAAAGGGTTTTAGAAAATGTTAGACCTCCACCTTTCAAAAAGTGAGAAGATGAATTCATTTTGGCATTACTGTCATCACTTTGGAAAGTTTTTTAAATGATAGCACATGCTTAAACAAAACTCGCTCGCAAAAACAAAACTCATACACAACTCATTTTTGTTTGGTTCAACTTACCACAAATAAAACCCAGGGCTTTCACATTCACGCAAAACTTTTAGTCCCCCTAAACTTAAAAAAAAAACAGTTGCACAATCTTACTTAAACACATCAGGGCAAAAATAGAGAGAGACTTCTGACAAGCTACCGGCCTCCTGTCCTCACCAAGGCTACTAATTCTAACATACTTAAAAACAAAACACACTTGCTAAACTCTATACACAAACAAAAAACTCATTTTTAACTTACACAAAATAAACACGGCTTTGCACATTCACACAAAAATTTTAGTCTCCCTAAACTTAAACACTCACAATCTTCTGCTTGTGCTTTAATTACCAAAGCCTTCCAAACTGCACTAGGTCGTTAGTCATACATAGAATCAGGGAGAAAAATATCCTCCCTCAATATATATATATATATATATATAATATA
>WNGS01166147.1:143012-153687 GCA_020271785.1 Procambarus virginalis | reverse complement strand
GATCTAGGCAAGTCGAACATGAACTTCTAATACGCCATAGGAGATTAACTCGTTGATCGCCAGAGGGAGCGGACGTGCTCAGATGTTGCTCCCCAGTTGACAACCCAAGCACGGAGTCGATGGTTGGGTGTCAGTCCCGTGACCTGTGTGGTACCCTGCTTGTGCAAGGTACGTTTTGGCTTTATGATGGGGTCTTCTATGCCTCCTCTTAAGCGAACGTCTTCGGTTGGACTTAATAAAAACCCTACAGGGTTTGGTATTGTGCTGGTGGAGGTGCTAGTGTGATTTTGACCGACCTGGTTGGAGTGCAGGTCATTCAAGACCGTCGAGTGGTGCTGAAATTTGTGCGAACGGATGTATTTCGGCAGTTCCTTGATCGGTGTGAGGGTTGCTCGTTCCCTATGCCAGATGGCGCTCGTACGGGACGAGTTGTAAACTTGAGTGTGACATTGATACGGGCGGTGCGTGGTGAACCGTTTGAAATGACGGATGGGCTGTTACCCAGGCTTGTTTGGACAGTTTGGGAAGGTGTTAAGCATGAGGTGTGATAAAGTTTCCGCTGGTTATTGTAAGGGAATGCTTGCTGCCACGAGGACGCTGACAATGTCCCTGACGCCGGATATACCGTCTTTGTGTTCCTTGACGGGGTTTACTCTCCGATCACACACAGAGATCACACTAACGTGATGCATCAAATGAACAAATCCACAAGGGCCGTGGCGAGGATTCGAACCTGCGTCCGGGAGCATCCCATGATTAACAGATTAAGGCAGTGTCTGGGATGCTCCCGGAAGGAGGTTCGAATCTTCGTCACGGCCCTTGTGGATTTGTTCATTTACTCTCCGATGTATGCATTCAGGTCAGCCTCGTACCTGTTATATGTAAGGTCTTCAAGGCCATTTAGTGGCGTGACGGCTTGCAGCAGGGAGGCAGCTGCTCGTGTCAATATTTTCCGGGAGGGGGATTTTCCACCTCTCTGAACATAGGATGATGCTGCGGAGGTGTTGGCTGGTGATGTTGTACCGTGTTTCAGCCTGCAAGATGTAGCGCCTATCTGTATGAAGTGTCCCAAAGGCTGGAGCAAAGCCTGTGGAGCACATGTGCATCTACCGACCGGCCGTTGTGTGTGGATTCGTCTCCAACTATAGGGCCCTTAAATAGGGGAACCACACACCAGGGCCACCCTGGTGTGTGGTGCCATTTGTGCTGGTGAAGATTCACAGTGTACCCCTGTTACAGTCACTTTTAGTGTATCCGACGTAAGTCGGTAGTAAGCTTTCAAGAACTGTCTGTATAGCGTAAGTAAAAGGGGGGGGGGGGATAAACAATACATGCTTTCCTTCACCATTAAATCCACCTTCACAATTATATATATATATATATATATATATATATATATATATATATATATATATATATATATAATATATATATATATATATATATATATATATATATATATATATATATATATATATATATATATATATATATATATAAAAGTAGATTATAACTACTCTTATTTACAATTGTGTCTTCTGACGCAGGACACACATACACCAGCAGTGTTCGTCAACTCCAGTGTTAAAACAGTTCCAATACCTTGTCCACTGGCGAACACTGGCGAGTTCACCTTCTACGTGGGCCAATCCATCCACACAGTATCACAATGCGCCTACACCCAATCTACGCTCTCCAGCTACTTGCTGGCAGAGGGCAGCAGCAACACGCTGACTGGGGTCTCCAACAAACTTATACAGGGGCATCTAACCCCTGGCAGAAGCCTCTAGCAGCTTGCTAGTGGCACATCACTGTCTTCAGTAACCCTTACTCGCCAATCCTTACTCTATGCGTGTATGGGTTGTACCCTGGTGCGTGATCAGGTATTACCCTGGTGCGTGATCAGGTATTACCCTGGTGCGTGGTCAGGTATTACCCTGGTGCGTGGTCAGGTATTACCCTGGTGTGTGGTCAGGTATTACCCTGGTGTGTGGTCAGGTATTACCCTGGTGTGTGGTCAGGTATTACCCTGGTGCGTGGTCAGGTATTACTCTGGTGCGTGGTCAGGTATTACCCTGGTGCGTGGTCAGGTATTACCCTGGTGCGTGGTCAGGTATTACCCTGGTGCGTGGTCAGGTATTACCCTGGTGCGTGGTCAGGTATTACCCTGGTGCGTGGTCAGGTATTACTCTGGTGCGTGCTTAGGTATTACCCTGGTGCGTGCTCAGGTATTACCCTGGTGCGTGGTCAGGTATTACCCTGGTGCGTGGTCAGGTATTACCCTGGTGCGTGCTCAGGTATTACCCTGGTGCGTGCTCAGGTATTACCCTGGTGCGTGGTCAGGTATTACCCTGGTGCGTGCTCAGGTATTACCCTGGTGCGTGCTCAGGTATTACCCTGGTGCGTGCTCAGGTATTACCCTGGTGCGTGCTCAGGTATTACCCTGGTGCGTGGTCAGATATTACCCTGGTGCGTGCTCAGGTATTACCCTGGTGCGTGCTCAGGTATTACCCTGGTGCGTGCTCAGGTATTACCCTGGTGCGTGTTCAGGTATTACCCTGGTGCGTGGTCAGATATTACCCTGGTGCGTGCTCAGGTATTACCCTGGTGCGTGCTCAGGTATTACCCTGGTGCGTGCTCAGGTATTACCCTGGTGCGTGGTCAGGTATTACCCTGGTGCGTGGTCAGGTATTACCCTGGTGCATGCTCAGGTATTACCCTGGTGCGTGGTCAGGTATTACCCTGGTGCGTGGTCAGGTATTACCCTGGTGCGTGGTCAGGTATTACCCTGGTGCATGCTCAGGTATTACCCTGGTGCGTGGTCAGGTATTACCCTGGTGCGTGCTCAAGCATTACCCTGGTGCATGCTCAAGCATTACCCTGGTGCATGCTCAGGTATTACCCTGGTGATTGACTATTTCTGTTTTGGTGTTTGTAAACCTTATGCATTGTTTGGTGTCTTGTTTACTAGTAAGTATGCTGCTTGTTGGTGGTAATCAATCCTGTGAAGTTTTGTTTCTGTTATGGTATCGGTAACTTGCTTTTAATTGTATTTGTTGTTATATAAAAAAGGGGAAACAAAAACGGGTGTCAACTGCTACGTTAGGCGTAAATGTGCAGCAGGTGAGGAGTTTGTCAAGGCGTGTGGTAACAGGGAGCTAACGTGGGGCAGGACGGCCTCCCTCGTCAACCCGCGCTCATGGCTGAAGTTAGTGACTTATTATTAAATCGGGAGTTGCTAATAAATTATTACTGCTCATAAAAATTAACTTTATTTTAATAATTTAATAGACCTGTAAAGTCCCAACCCTGATTTCAGCCACATTGAATTAATAATGAGAATCAACAAGGAGATTTTAATAGCTCAATCGTCTCGTGTTAAAGTAGGAAGGTTTTGGCATAATTATCCTACCTTAGTAGGAAGAATCTGGTATCATTTCGTATTTTAGTTAATATTGTGATTTAAGAACAGAGGACGAGTCCTCATCGTTAAATATTATTAGATAAATTTATTATTTAGTTATTTATGTTTATAGGAGGGAAATATTTCCCATAATCACAGATTCCAAGTAACATTAGTGTTCACTCCATGACAACTTCCGGGGCTCGAACCTGGGCTACTGATATAGTATAAATAGTAGAGAACAGTTAGGTCTACGTTCATCATCTTTATATCATATCCTGACTTTATGCTGGTTTAATTAGTTCTGTTTTACTTAACCCGTCCTCGACTCGAGTCCATTACATCCAGCGGTCGTCCCCACAGACGTATTCATAAATTTTAACATGATATTCAGTCAAAAAAGAAATTTTCTCAAATATATATTAATATTATAATAGTATATTGTACATGTATAGGCATAGGTTAGGTAAGGAGTTTAGGTTCTGTTGGCGATTATTTGTACTTTCAGTACGTGGGTGAAGCATTTACAACATTGTGGTTCGAACAAAATTCGTCAGTGAAGCACTTGTTCATGATGTGTTCGAACGAAATCTGTTGAGTCGTGTGTAAACCGTTTTTCATTCATAAACAGAGGGTTTGTCAGGTGCAAGGAATCACCTTGGGTCTTTGTTAGGAAGACGGGCTGGTTTTACTCAATGTGAAGTTTTGAAAATTTAGAAAATTTGCTTTTGTTTCAGAAGATGTCTGGTTATGAGAAATCAGTGACAGCCTCAAGTGGCGAATCTGAGACAAAGTTCTCAACGGTGGACTATGCAGTGTTCAGCCTCATGTTGTTAGTGTCTATTGGCATCGGCTTGTACAGCGCCATCAAGAGTAGACACAAGACGTCCACACAGGAATACCTGCTGGGGGGAAGGAAGATGTCACCACTACCTGTGGCCCTTTCTCTTCTCGGTGGTGGCATTTCTGCTATATCATTATTAGGTGAGTGATGACTGCAAAAGTCAACAATAATTCGAGTTCTCTCATTAGGCTCTGAATATTCATATTTTGGTTGGTCTCATTAATACACATTTACGTAAGTATTGAACATATCAAGTTACTTTCTCGTTTATCTTCCCTTTCAACTCATGGCATCATCCGACGTGCTTGCTGTCCAGACAAGTTAAAAACTATAAACAGAATTCGACAAAGTCGCTAGAAAACGCAAGTTTGCAATTTCTTCGGTACGTTCATTCATCGGTATTAGTGTCTCTTACCATCTTTAGGTTCAGACGCCCTTTTCTGTGGCTCATAAGTGCTGAAGAGTATCACAATTTCCTATTTTTATATATATTCCGTAGATATATATTGTTCACTTTCACAAACTGAATGCCTAATTAACAAGTCCTCTTGCCTCAGTGTTCCTCATACTTGGATGTGATCAACTCTATAAGGAATTAATTAGTGGACGACCTGATTGGAACTATTCATGACTCTCATCTTTCTGTGGCTACTTCTTACTTCATACATGAGATCACTGTTCCTTGGAGAACAAGGTGCGTAACAAGGAACGAGCGTAAAGGTCCCATCATGAAACATATGGTCTCTACACACACTCAGACCATCACCTGAGATATCCTGACAAACAGCACTAACATAATCAACAGACACAATGATAGCAGAAAACTGGACATTGGCGAGACACTGAACATCATACAAGCTCAACCAACTAACACCAGGTTACACTCTGCCATCTTCAAGACCAATAAGGAGCATCCAACGTCCTGCTTCAATCATTATTGAAACATATGTGTACGCTGCAGTGGATATACTGGCCCGTGCGACACCCCGCCTCACTCTTAGTAATGCTCCAGCCAAATTGTTCGTTCTTATGCCAGGTAAGTCTAGTGCGGGGATCACCATAGCCCGTGCTACTTGCAACTTTTTGTTCCGCGTATCGGAATCTAAAACAACAAAAACAACCAAATTGTATTCACTTCTACTCTGCCTTTGAAAATGTTGACAAGTGTGGAAAATATCCACATCTTTATCATTACAAATATCCTAATGTAGTGTCCCTATATATAGTGGGCTCCTTCTTTGGTTTCCTGAAGGCTTTCTCCTGACGAGTCCCAGCCTACTATATATTACAGCTAGAAACGATGGGTTATTATTGAAACAAAGCAAATAATTTTAATTACAGCTTACATAAAGTATCTTAGTTTAGTGCAATGACATTTATTAAAACTAACAAACATATTAGTGAATAATTACTGATTAAACTGAATTTAAATTAAATTAAATTTCCCCCGGATGCTGACATGGGCAGACGGGAGAGTGGCCATCACCTGGTTCATGAACAAGCAGCTGCGACGAGCTGGCTGCTTCACCCTACGGGCCATACAGTGTTTTATAACTTTTCTCGAAACTGCTAGCTTTAGATCCTTTACAGCATTAACCAATAGTGTTCCAGAGGCTAAATAAACCCATTAAGAACTGACACAATGCGCTATAAACATTAAACAGTGCTGTAAATTACACTTGCTGGGCCTGACGCTATGTGTTCCCAGCACGGCAACCTGTTCTCTTAAAAAGAACGTCGCTTTTGGCCGTTTACCCGTATGGCCGAATATGGACGTAATTTGAAAATGAAAAAAATTGAAAATAAATTTGGGATTTTTTTTTCAACAACAGTAAGTTAAGGGTCCTCGGATAGGTTAGGTGGGCAGGAAAACCTCATAAAATTTCAAAACGTTATAAAAAACGTTAATTGAAAGTTCCTCTTCTAAGCTGTCCGAGGAGCGCCGGACGACTCAAACAGAAAACGGAACAGTACGTCACTTTTGTGAGTCGATTTCATTTCAAATTACGTCCAAATTTGGCCATAGCGCGCATACGAGCCAAAAGTGACGTTATTTTTAAGAGGACGGGTTGGCCCAACACCCACCAAATACTGGGTCCGCTCTTGACTAACGAGTATAGGCTTAGCTAAACACGTCGACCCGAGCACCCGCGAACCTGTTACCAAAAATAGTTGTGATTGCTTAATTGAAATTTACGTAGATTCATTTGCCTATTTCATTAACTATTTTCTCCAAGTTTTGGGTTAAACTGGAATTTTTACCCCAAATTAAGTAAATTCATCTTTACTATATCAATTAAATGATATTAAATTCAACTGCAATTATTTAGAATTGTTCTCAATAAATAATATTCATTAACAGAAATATTCCTAATTAACAAGTAACTATATTTATTACGGTTTGTAGATTGAACAGCGTGCGCGGATCTTGACTAGTGTTTTGCTGTAATAATTAAATTGTTTCATAATAAAATTAAATTTGAAACTCCTTGGAAGATATGCAAGGACAGCGACCTGATACTACAACGGTCACTCTCTTCCCATCAACTAAACTACATGAAGGAGTCTACACTGGCACAACCAGCTGCGTTAAACTGTTATTTGTTTATAGTCGATGTCTAGAGAAAAAATTGTAGCATGCTGTTTTTAATGATAGTTATTATGCAGCTGTTTTAATTTAATATATTTTCACTTGGAAGTTTTCTCAGCTATGTTTTAATTTACATACTGCATTAAGAGTTACCTTAGTGAAGTAGAGGCGGAAAACCCCACAACAGGCTCAACAAATTGCCTCTCATAGTGTCAGACTATAATAAAACTGTAAAATGAACTTGGAGAGGTAATTTTTTAACTTTATTCTTAAGTAATGAACACATGAAATACAGAGAATCTATCTATATATCTATGTATGTATCCAGCTATATATTAATCTATGTTTCAATAAGGGTGTTGATTGATACTTCCTGCAATAACCTGTAATTGCATGCAACAGCACCAACACCGGTGGTGGTCACTCCGCAAGAGGTCAGTTGACAGGACCACAATATGCACGACAACCGTCAAGGTTCACTTTATCTCAAGTGGAGAGACAGGGTCGGACTCCAGATGGTGAGTTATGCAACTTCAGCAACAATGACCCAATGGTGGCCCGCCGGATGTAGGGTTCTGAGCAACCCTCGTCTCTAGACTAGCATACAGGTACCTCCTGTCACTAGCTCATTAGCCTCCAACTGCTTCGGCAATCTAGAAAATGGACTAATGGGTTTTAACACAAATTTATTGCTAAAAGCATTGTGTATTGATACCTTGAGCCAATCCAATAGTAATTAGCAATAGTTACTATAGTGGAGTAAATAGTGGGAGAAGTACTTGTTATGTCTTGCTCCCTAGCAAGGCTCGTGGAGTAGAACTTTACCTCATAAACCGGTGAACCTCCCGACCTCAACTATGTAAATTCAAAATGCCTAGGATTGAGTGAAAGTTAGTAAAATCCACCATTTACTAGGGCGAACTTATCTATATGACAGCTTATTTACAATGTCTATATACATACACTAACAACCAAGTAACACTCAAGTAAGTTGATGCAAGGCACAAGCCATAACAGCTAGGTGTCACTAAGCAAAGCTCACCCAATACCATTGGTACACTAGACACCTTAATAAGAGTGGCTGGTAGGTTGTGAACATGGTGGGTGGTGACGTTATATAACCACAGTGGGGGGGGGGGGAATTTCTCAGTATGAACATAAAAAATAAGTCAGTGAACTATCATTTTGCCTCCAGTACAACTAATAACTGGACTGACAAATGACAAATTCGAAAAACTCTTCTCAAAAGTCAGAGTCCACAATGACCGAAAGATCTGGCAGAGTCCGGAATCGCCATTCTAAAGTTCACAAGCCATGAAATTTTACCAATTCCTAAAGCTCTTCTCCAAAGGTAAAGTCCATATTGATATCAAAATATGAGTCTGCAAACGGCATTTAAAAAATATGTAACTTCGCCATAAAATTTGAGAATTTAGTGAAAATCCTTATTTATCTCTGATCCACACAATAACCCCTTTCTTACTTTACTAGTAAGAAGACAATCTATATAAATAAAAATGTAAATGTTCGTTTGTTCAAAATCGCTAATCCCCGAAAGTTCTTCACCGATTGCTTGGAAATTTTTGAAACAACGTCCCATTTGCATACGAGCGTGTTTTTATATACATACTATATATATGTCTCGTCTGTGGCAGGTAAAAACATGTTTTTCTTTAAACTGTGTTTTTCAAGTGAGTTTTCATGTGATGGAAATCTCCAAAACCTCTTTACCGATTGCTTTAAAGTTTTAACACAACGTTGCATTCGAATAGGCGCCTGTTTTTATACACCTACTATATACATGCCACACCTGTGACAGGTAAATCATGCTTATTTGGAAAAACAGCGCCATCTGTTGCTCACATAATAGCAACATACGCTATACTAAATATGATACGATTTAATTTCAATGTTTACAATTGCATTGATAAATGGAATTTTCATAGATTTCGATTGATTTTCATTTTGATTTAATTATTTTTGTGACATTGCATTGGAATTGAGCTGTGTTGTTTACCATACCGTTCATTTTGTGAGTATAGTGTATTTTTTATTATTTTTTAATTGTTTTCTATTTTGTATTTTTAACTGTTATACTTATTTTTCAGTTATGTAACATCATAATATCTATATAGTATGTATATAAAAACCTGGCCGGATGCGAATGAAGCATTGTGTGAAAATGTCAAAGCAATCGGCGAAGAACTTTCGGAGATTAGCAATTTGAACAATCGAACATTTTCATTTTTATTTATATAGATGAGTGGGTTGGGGTCAGAGTAGATGAGAGTAGCATCATCAGCAAACAATATAGGTTTAAGCATGTTAAAGACATTAGGGAGATCATTGATGTATATAAGAAACAGTAGGGGTCCTAGGATGCTGCCCCGTGGCACCCCTACGGTTAGTGGTAGAGTAGGAGAGGTTATGTCATTGATGGCTACATATTGGTGTCTGGTACTAAGATAGGATCGGATATAGTTCAGGGCAAGGCCACGGACTCCATAATGGTGGAGTTTAAGTAAGAGGTAGTTATGGTTAACAGTATCAAAGGCCTTTCTGAAGTCGATGAAGAGTCCAATCGGAAACTCACTTTTGTCAAGGGCTGAGTAGATTAAGTCAAGCAGACTAACAATAGCATCATTGGTACTCTTTTGGGAGTGGAAGCCAAACTGACAGGGGCTTAGTATATTGAATTTTACAAGAAAGGAGTAGAGCTGTTTGTAAATAATTTTTTCAAATATTTTTGATAATATAGGTAGATTCGATATGGGTCTGTAATTATTTATGTCTGCCTCGTTACCTCCTTTATGAACTGGCGTTACTTTTGCTCTTTTAAGGATATCAGGGAAGGTATGACACTCTAGGGATTTATTGAACAGCAGTGCAAGGGCATGGGAGGCACTCCTGTATACCATCGATGGTATTTCACTAATGTTCCCAGCTTTGGTTTTTAACGAGTGAATGATGGACACAACATCTGTAGGGCTGACCGGAGAGAGGAGAAGAGAGTTTGGATAACTGCCTGAAAGATATGTGGTAACATGTGTCTGAGTCTCTGGGATTTTTCGGGCAAGGTTAGCACCAATCAATGAAAAGAAGCTATTAAATTTAGTTGCCGTTTCAAGATCTGCTGCAGGTGTATAACTATCCTTGGAGATTTTTATCTTATTATGTGAATGTTGTTTAGCTCCTAGGATGGTAGAGATGGCTCACCATGTGCTTTTCATGCTGTCTTTCGCTTCTTTGAATCTATTCTCGTAATAGGAACGCTTTGCTCTTCTTATTATACTGGTAAGCACTGACGAGTACCTCTTAACTACTTCTTTTGCAACTAGGCCAATCCTAAGTATTTTTTTCATATTCATGTTTCTTGTCTATTGCTTTAAGTATGCCATTAGTGAGCCAGGGATTATTTAACCTTTTGCCAGTTACTTTCTTGGTGAGGAGAGGACAATAAGTATTGTAAAGGCTTAGAGTTTTGGAAAGGAAGAGGCTAGTTAACGAATTAATATCCTGTGTATTGATAAATTCAGATTCCCAGTTTATATTGTGGAGGGCATTTGTGAGCACTTTACTGCTAGAATCCACTCAATAAAACATCTAAACTACTGGAACCGACTAAAGATCCTAAATCTGTATTCTTTTGAGCGCAGGCGGGAGAGACACATAATAATTTATACGTGGAAAAATATTAGAGGGGCTGGTCCGAAACCTGCACACAGAAATAACATCACATGAGACCAGAAGGCATGGCAGGATGTGCAGAATACCCCCGTTGAAAAGCAAAGGTGCAACAGGTACTCTGAGAGAGGGAACTCCATCAACATCAGAGGCC
>WNGS01166147.1:83012-140512 GCA_020271785.1 Procambarus virginalis | reverse complement strand
TATATCTAATTGGGCCTTGTTATCTCTAACTATATATCTCTCTCTCTATCCTATTATCTATATATATATCCTTGGGAATTGGTTTCTCTCTATATAATATCTATATATCTCTCTCTATCTCTCTATAGCTATCCCTCATATTCTATCTCTCCTATATCTCTATCTCTATCTCTCTATATTCTATCTCTATCTATATCCTCTCTCTCTCTATCTCTCTATATCTATATATGTCGTCCCTAGTAGCCCGACCTCCCTTTTTGGCCCCCTATGCAAGGCCGCTTTGCCTCTCCCCCGTTTTCCTGAATTAATATATTTCTCTAGTTTTTTTCTTATGAAATGATAAAGCTCCCCATTTCATTATGTATGATGGTCAATTTTTTTTTTGGAGTTAAAATTAACGTAGATATATGACCGAACCTAACCCCCCTACCTAACCTACCTAACCTATCTCTATAGGTTAGGTTAGGTTAGGTAGCCGAAAAGGTTAGGTTAGGTTAGGTTAGGTAGGTTAGGTAGTCGAAAAACATTAATTCATGAAAACTTGGCCTATTAGGCAAATCGGGCTTGCATAGTAGGCTGAGAAGTGCGTTCTGGCTACTAGGTACGACATATATATATATAATATTATATATATATATATATATATATATATATCTATATCTATATATATATATATATATATATATTATATATGTCGTACCTAGTAGCCAGAACTCACTTTTTGGCTACTATGCAAGCCCCGATTGCCTAATAAGCCAAGTTTTCATGAATTAATATATTTTCTCTAATTTTTTTCTTATGAAAAAAATAAAGCTACCCATTTCATTATGTATGAGGTCAATTTTTTTCATTTCAGTTAAATTAACGTAGATATATGACCGAACCTAACCAACCCTACCTAACCTAACCTAACCTATCTTTATAGGTTAGGTTAAGTTAGGTAGCCGAAAAAGTTAGGTTAGGTTAGGTTAGGTAGGTTAGGTAGTCGAAAAACAATTAATTCATGAAAACTTGGCCTATTAGCAATCGGGCCTTGCATAGTAGGCTGACAAGTGCGTTTTGGCTACTAAGTACGACTATATATTGATGTCGTACCTAGTAGCCAGAACACACTTTTCAGCCTACTATGCAAGCCCGAATTGCGTAATAAGCCAAGTTTTCCTGAATTAATATATTTTCTCTAATTTTTTTCTTATGAAATGATAAACCTACCCATTTCATTATGTATGAGGTCAGTTTTTTTTATTGGAGTAAAATTAACGTAGATATATGACCGAACCTAACCAACCTACCTAACCTAACCTAACCTATCTTTATAGGTTAGGTTAGGTTAGGTAGCCGAAAAAGTTAGGTTAGTTAGTTAGGTTAGGTAGGTTAGCTAGTCGAAAAAACAATTAATTCATGAAAACTTGGCTCATTAGGCAAATCGGGTCTTGCATATTAGGCTGAGAAGTGCGTTCTGGCTACTAGGTACGACATATATATTATATATATATATATATCTATCTATTATATATATATAATTATATATAATATATATATAGACATCCCTATATATATATATATATATATCTATATATATATATCTATATATATATATATATTTCATATATTTTTTTGTGTAATGACATTTTCAAATAAGTTAGTAATATACACACACATATTACATATAATATATTTATTAATATTTATATATCAGACTAATTGTTCATTATTGTCCTCAGGTAATGCCACAGAACATACTTATTGGGACTCAGCTGTGCACATGTTTACTGGGGATCATCCCGGATGCGTGTTTGTGCATCAAGTCATTCTGCCAATATTCTACAACCTAAAATTGTTTCTCTCAGCCAAGTAAAGTACCTTATACATTTGGCTTTATGTTATTTGTTGTGCTGCTCATAACATTTATAATTATGTTTGTTAACCTGCCATCAGCCAACCTGTAGAATATTGTGCCTTTGGCCTGATAATCTGGATCCAACTAATTCAAACTTCTTGGTAGACTTCGGGCTTGCTCCTTCCATCAGATTAACTACTGAGGAAGAAAATGTAGCCTTACAATTTTTGGATTTAAAGATCCACAGAACATAGTACCCTAAAATGGATTTTTTTCAGGAAGGCTCTAAACGTTTGTTTCTAGGTTCGTTGTTTCAATAATCATCACACTAAGGTTAAGTATTTAGAGTTTTCTTCAATGTTACTTAGTGCGTGAGTGCAGTCCTGAATTTATTGATGACGAAATGTCCAAGTTTTATGATATTGCTACAAAGTAGTATTATCCTAAGACCTTTATTGATATAGCTCTGCATCAAGCAAGACTTTTATTATAACACTTCAACTTAATCAAAGTTTTAAACATTCATTTGTATTACTTTATACTGAAACTTTGGCAAAGCTCTCTCAAGTTTTCAAGTCTTATATTGGGAGGTATATAAAAGCCTTCCAAAACGTGTTTTACAACATTTTATCTCTATTAGTATTTATGTTGCAAAACTAGGTAATCCTCTTGTGCTCCTAGATATATTTGTAACTTTGTTCTAATGAAATGATAAAAGTTTTCATTACATTATATGATATTTTTTGTTCTAAGTAAAAACTAGCATAGAAAGACTAGAGCTAACCTGACAACTAAGTCAGAATGATTTCATGTTGTTAAATTAAAATTATAGTAATAATAATTGGAATAAATCATTTGGAGAAAATATTTGAAAATAAAATCTCTCTCTCTCTCTGCCTGTTAGGCAATCCGTCTTGCGTACTAGGCAAAAGTTTGCGGGTCTGGGAATTGGTTATGACATACTTTCAAGTCTGTTTCTTATAGTAATTACATCAAATATTATATACACTGTCAATTGCATAATGGGTCTTTATTGTATATTAAATTCCTGATTTGAATTGTCTCCGTTGTCAATGGAATTTAGTATATAAATATTACAATAGAATGTGTGTGTGTGTGTGTGTGTGTGTGTGTGTGTGTGTGTGTGTGTGTGTGTACTCACCTAGTTATACTCACCTAGTTGTGNTACAAATACAGTACGATTAATGAAGGTTTAGATAAGATGGGGATGAAAAGGAAGGGAGGGAAAGGGTAGGTGAGATTTTGACGTGTGATTATTGCTTAATTGGGTAAACAAAAAGGTATTGAAGGTAAGGTGTTATATGACCGTGTGAATATTACGAGTGAGTACAACAAGGGTATTAAAGGCAGTGATGTTTACTTTGATACACTGGAGGGGGCTTGATCTGAAATAATTTGATGAACATTGAACTACTGTGGAGGTCATGAGTTGAAACTGGTTAATGTCGTGATTTATTTTACTACGTTAGACATATAGTGATTTAAATTTCAGGGAATTGATCTGATAATAAAGAACATGTACAAATGAGCTAAGGCAGTGGACTTGAGCTAGAGTTTGGTAAAATTCCCAAATTTAGGGAACTTAGTCTGTTACTAAACAACTTGTACAAATGAACTAAGGTGGGGGACAGGAGCTGGAGCTCGGTAACTGACTTTATCTTATTTACTGCGTCTGTTATACAGAGGGTATAAGTTTCAGGGGAATTGAATAGGTATTAACGAAGATACGAGAGGGAATAAAGGCTGAGGACGGAGCTAGAACTCAGTAATTGTTCGGATCTTATTTACTACGTCTGAATATGATGGTTTAAATTTCAGGGGGATGGACTGTTAGTAAAGATGTTATGAGAGTGGGTTAAGGCGAGGAACAGGAGCTAGAACTTGGTATTTGTTCGGATCTTATTTTACATCTGAAATATGACTGTTTAAAATTAGGCTAAAATTGGGCTACTAGTAGCGAAAATGTGGTCTCTAACAATTTGATCTTGAATGGACTCTGACTATTTTGCTCAGAGGACTCTGAATAATTTCGGTCCCAAATGGACTCTGAATATTTCTGTCTACGAACGGACTCTACAATTTTGGACTCTGTCAATTTGCTCACAGAGTGGACTTGAATAATTTCTGTCCCAAACTGGACTCTGAATATTTTCGGGGACAAAGTGGACTCTGACGAATTTTGAGCTTAAACTGAACTCTGACGAATTTCTGTGGTTAATTGGACTCTGTTAATTTTCAGGGCAAAACTTGACTCTGATTATTTCCTGGCCTAAACTGGACTCTGAATAATTTGCTAACAAAGTGGACTCTGACGAGTTTTTGGTATAAAATGGACTCTGACGAAAATTGGTTTGAAAATGGACTCTGAAGAAATTGCTAACAAAGTGAACTCTGACGAATTTGAGCTTAAACTGATTGACTAATTTTCGGTCTTAAATGCATATAAAACTAAATGTTATGGCTAAGTTGTCTGTTTCCTTAGCAAAACGCCTAAGACAATATTCTCTGAAAATGGACTTTTGAAAAAAATAAGAGGTGTTGAAAACTGGTGAAATATGTCCGTAGAGTTTACATGGAAATGCTGTGACACAAACACGAATTTTTCCTGAATTTTTCTTTAAGATTTTCAAACTTATTTTCCTCGTAAGAACTCATAACAAACTTCTAAAATCTCAGAAATTATTTTCCTCATAAGAATTTACTAATTCCGAATTTGTGACTAGCCAATTTTACCTGAAAACCATGACGCCCCAGTGTCCTCTTCCCTAATTTACCTGAAAACCCTGTGACTCAGCTTCCCTTTTTCCCTGAAAAAAAGGGACGCTAAGGCTTCATCCCTACTACTGCTGTGTCATGGCAACAGGTGTTGGGTGGCTGTGTCATGGCAACATGTGTTGGGAGGCTGTATCATGGTAACAGTTATTAGGAAGCTGTGTCATGGCAACAGGTGTTGTGAGTCAGTGTCATGGTAACAGGTGTTGGGTTGCTGTGTCATGGCAACAGGTGTTGGTTGACTGTGTCATGGTAACAGGTGTTGGGTGGCTGTGTCATGGTAACAGGTGTTGGGAGCCTGTGTCATGGTAACAGGTGTAAGGAGGCTGTGTTATAGTAACAGGTATTTGGTGGCTGTGTCATGGTAACAAGTGTTGGGAGGCTGTGTCATGGAAACAGATGTTAAGAGGATGTCATTGTAACAGGTGTTGGGAGGCTGTGTCATGGTAACAGGTGTTGTGAGGCTGTGTCATGATAACAGGCGTTGGGAGGCTGTGTCAAGGTAACAGGTGTTGGGAGGCTGTGTCATTATAGCAGGTGTTGGGAGGCTGTGTCATGGTAACAAGTGTTGGGAGGCTGTGTCATGGTAACAGATGTTGAGAGGCTGTGTCATTATAGCAATTGTTGGGAGGCTGTGTCATGGTAACATGTGTTGGAAGGCTGTTTCATGGTAACAGGTGTTGGGAGGCTGTGTCATGGTAACAGGTATAAGAAGGCTGTGTCATGATAACAGGTGTAAGGAGGCTGTGTCATGGTAACAAGTGTTGGGAGGCTGTGTCATGGTAACAAGTGTTGGGAGGCTGTGTCATGGTAACAGGAGTTGGGAAGCTGTGTCATGGTAACAGGTGTTGGGTGGCTGTGTTAAAGAAATAAGTGTTTGGAGGTTGTTTCATGGAAACAGGTGTTGGGAGGCTGTGTCATGGTAACAGGTGTTGGGTGGCTTTGTTCCTGAAACAGGTGTTGGGAGGCAATGTCATAGTAACAGGTGTTGGGAGGCTGTTTCATGGTAACATGTGTTGGGTAGCTGTTTCATGGCAACAGGTTTTTGGTCTCTATGTCATGGTAACAGGTGTTAGGTGGCTATGTCATGGCAACATGTGTTGGACGGCTTTATCATGGTAACAGTTGTTGGGAAGATGTGTCATGGCAACAGGTGTTGGGAGTCTGTGTCATGGTAACAGGTGTTGGGAGGCTGTGTCATGGTAACAGGTGTTTGGAGGTTGTTTCATGGAAACAGGTGTTGGGTGGCTGTGTTTTGGAAACACGTGTTGGGAGGCTGTGTCAGGTAACAGGTGTTGGGTCGCTGCGTCATTATAACAGTAGTTGGGTCGCTGTATCATAGAAACAGGTGTTGAGAAGCTGTGTCATGGTAACAGGTGTTGGATCGCTGTGTTATGGTAATAGGTTTTGGGAGGCTGTGTCATACTAATTGGTGTTGAGAGGCTGTGTCATACTAATAGGTGTTGGGGAGCTGTGTGGTGGTAACTGGTGTTGGGAGGCCGTGTTCTGGAAAAAGATTTTGGGAGGCTGTGTCATGATAACAGGTGTTGGTAGGTTGTGTCATGGTAACATGTGTTGGGTCGCTGTGTCATGGTAAGAGGTGTTGGGTGGCTGTGTCATGGCAACATGTGTGGGAGGCTGTGTCATGGTAACAGGTGTTGGGAGGCTGTGTCATGGCAACAGGTGTTGGGAGGCTGTGTCATTGTAACAGGTGTTGGTAGGCTGTGTCATGGAAACAGTTGTTGGGTCGCTGTGTCATGGAAACAGGTGTTGGGAAGGTATGTCATGGTAACAGGTGTTGGGTCTCTGTGTCATGGTAACAAGTGGTGGGTCGCTGTGTCATGGTAACAGGCGTTGAGATGCTGTGTCATACTAATAGGTGTTGGGAGGCTGTGTTCATGGTAGTAGGTGTTGGGTGGCTGTGTCCTGGCCACAGGTGTTGGGTCTTTGCGTCATGGTAACAGGTGTTGTGTCGGTATGTCATGGAAACAGGTGTTGGTTCGCTGTGTCATGGTAACAGCTGTTGGGTTGCTATGTCGTGGTAACAAGTGTTGGGTCGCTGTGTCATGGTAACAGGTGTTGAGATGGTGTGTCATACTGACAGGTGTTAGTTGGCTGTGTCATGGTAACATGTGTTGGGAGGCTGTGTCATGGTAACATGTGTTGGGTCGTTGTGTCATGGCAAAAGGTGTTGCTTCGATGTGTCTTGGTAACAGGTGATGGGTGGCTATATCATGGCAACATGTGTTGGGTGGCTGTGTCATGGCAACAGGTGTTGAGGGGTTGTGTCAAGGTAACAGGTGTTGGGTCGCCGCGTCATGGTAATGATTTAGGTGGAAACTAAGAGAGGAGATAGTTTGTTGTGTAGCATTATGTAGAGAGTATTGATCCTAATGATGAATGACTGATGAATGAATGAATGATGAATGAATTTTTTAGGGGAGAGTTGGCTTCTCGAAGAAAAAAAAGTTTTTTTTTTTTAGTTATGTGATTTGAGGGAAGAAATGGCATTTGATTTCTTGTTTGGAGTGATGATTATTGCAGAGATAATAGATGAAAGTTGGTGGAAGGAAACCAGATTGTTTGAATAGTGTTGAAGATGCTAGTGGTTGGAGGAATGTTAGTTGGGGGGTTCATGGATGCAGTGGGTGGGGGGGGGGGTAATTATAAGCAGGATAAGGGTTGGGGGGTGATGGTATGGTTGGAGGAGTGATGTCTTGAAGGGTGATAGTGGGAGTGGTGATAGGTGGAGGGGTGATAGTATGAGGGATTATATGGGAGGGGGTGAGGTGATAGTTGTGGTGTGAAAGTGGGAGGGGTGAATAGTGGGTGGTGTGAAAGTGGAGGGGTGTGGATAGTTGGTGGTGTGAAAGTGGGAGGGGTGATAGTTGGTGGTGTGAAAGTGGGAGGGGTGATAGTGGGAGGTGGGTGTGTTACTTCCACTATGGACCAGTAACTGGGTTCTTGATGTTATAACCTCTTTATAGTATCCGAACCCAAGTCGGTAGTATGCTTAAAGAACTGGCTGTATAGTGTAAGAAAGAATAGGGGGAGATAAACAATACTCAATTCCTTCACTAATATATTCACTTTCACCATTAATATATATATATATATATATAATTATATATATATATATATATATATATATTATATATATATATATATATATGACTGATGAATGAATGATTGATGGTCAATCATTGATATATATATCATTGATTGAATATATATATATATATANTCGCTGTGTCATGGTCACATGTGTAGAGTGGGTGTGTCACCGTAACATGTGCTGGGAGGCGTGACATGGAAACAGGTGTTTCGGACGCTGTGTCATGGCAACAGGTGTTATGGGGCTGTGTCATGGTAACAGGTGTTGCGAGGCTATGTTCTAGAAACAGGTGTTGGGAAGCTGTTTTCATGGTAACAGATGTTGAGAGGCTGTCTCATGGTACACAGTGTTGGTAGGTTATGTCATGGAGCAGGTGTTGGGATACTGTGTCATGGTAACAGGTGTTGGGAGACTATGGCATGGAACAGGTATTAGGTCGCTGTGTCATGGTAACATATGTTGGGTCCCTGTGTCATGGCAACAGGTGTTGGGAGGTTGTGTCATGGTAACAGGTGTTGGGAGGCTGTGTCTTCGTAACAGGTGTTAGGTCCCTGTGTCATGGCAACAGGTGTTGGGAGGGCTGTGTCATGGTAACAGGTGTTGGGATGCTGTGTCATGTAAACAGGTGTTTGGGAGGCTGTGTAATGGTAACAGATGTTGAGAGGCTGTGTCATGGTAACAAGTGTTGGGACGCTGTGTCATGGTACAGAGGTTGAGAGGCTGTGTCATGATAACAAATTTAGTAGGCTGTGTCCTGGCAACAGGTGTTGGGTGTTGTATCATGGTAACAAGTGGTGGGTTGCTGTGTCATAGCAACAGGTGTTGGGTGGCTTTGTCATGGTAAAGGTGTTGGAAGGATGTTTCATGATAACATGTGTTGGGAGGCTGTATAATAGTTTGAGTTGTTTGGAGGCTGTGTCATGGCAACAGGTGTTGGGAGGCTGTGTCATGGTAACAGATGCTAGGAGGCTGTGTCATGGTAACAGGTGTTGGGTGGCTGTGTCATGGTAACAGGTGTTAGGTGGCAGTGCCATGGTAACAACTGATGGGAGTCTGTTTCATATAAACAGGTGTTGGGAGGCTGAGTCATGGTAACAGATGTTAGGAGGCTGTGTCCTGGCAACAGGTGTTGGTTCGTTGTGTCATGGTAACAGGTGATAGTTTGCTGTGTCATGGTAACAGGTGTTGGGTGGCTGTGTCCTGGCAACAGGTGTTCGGAGGCTGTGTCATGGTAACAGATGTTGAGAGGCTTTGTCATGACAACAGGTGTGGGAGGCTGTGTCATGGTAACAGGTGTTGGGAGGCTGTGTCATGGTAACAGGAGTTGGGATGCTGTGTCTTGGTAACAGGTGTTGGGAGGCTGTGTATTGGTAACAGGTGTTGAGAGGCTGTGTCATGGTAACAAGTGTTGGGACGCTGTGTCATGGTAACAGAGGTTGAGAGGCTGTGTCATGGTAACAGATGTTAGTAGGCTATGTCCTGGCAACAGGTGTTGGGTTGTTGTATCATGGTAACAGGTGGTGGGTTGCTGTGTCATGGCAACAGGTGTTGGGTGGCTGTGTCATGGTAACAGGTGTTGGGGGATGTGTCACGGTAACATGATTTGGGAGGCTGTGTCATGGTAACAGATGTTGAGAGGCTGTGTCATGTTAACAGGTGTTGGGTGGCTGTTTTTAGAAACACGTGTGTTTTTAGGCTGTGTCATAGTAACAGGCGTTGGGAGGCTGTGTCATGGTGACATGTGTTGGGTAGCTATGTCATTGCAACAGGTGATGGGTCGCTGTGTCATGGCAACATGTGTTGGGTTGCTGTGTCATTGCAACATGATTTGGGAGGCTGTGTCATGGTAACAGGTGTTGGGAGGCTGTGTCATGGCAACAGGTGTTGGGATGCGGTATCATGGTAACAGGTGTTGGGAGGCTGCGTCGTGGTAACATGTGTTGGGACGCTGTGTCATGACAACAGGTGTTGGATCGCTGTGTCTTGGTAACAGGTGTTGGAAGGCTGTGTCATGGCAACAGGTGTTGGGAGGCTGTGTTATGGTAACAGGTGTTGGGAGACTGTGTCATTGTAACAGGTGTTAGGTGGCAGTGTCATGGTAAAAGGTGTTGGATGCTGTGTCATGGTAACAGGTGTTGGGAGGCTGTGTCATGGTAACAGATGCTAGGAGGCTGTGTCATGGTAACAGGTGTTGGGTGGCTGTGTCATGGTAAAGGTGTTAGGTGGCAGTGCCATGGTAACAGCTGATGGGAGGCTGTGTCATAATAACAGGTGTTGGAGGTTGAGTCATGGTAACAGATGTTAGGAGGCTGTGTCCTGGCAACAGGTGTTGGTTCGTTGTGTCATGGTAACAGGTGATAGGTTGCTGTGTCATGGTAACAGGTGTTTGGGTGGCTGTGTCCTGGCAATAGGTGTTCGGAGGCTGTGTCATGGTAACAGATGTTGAGAGGCTTTGTCATGGAAACAGGTGTTTGGATGCTTTGTTATGGTACCAGGTGTTGGGATGCTGTGTCATGGTAATAGGTGTTGGGTCTCCGTGTCATGGTAACATTTGTTGGGTCGCTGTGTCAAGGCAACTGCTGTTGGGTCGCTGTGTCATGGTAATAGGTGTTGGGTAGCTGTGTCATTGCAACAGGTGTTGGGTCGCTGTGTCATGGAAACATATGTTGAGAAGCTGTGTCATGGTAACAGGTGTTGGGAGGCTGTGTCATGGTAACAGGTGTTGGGAGGTTGTGTCATGGTAACAGAAGTTGAGAGGCTGTATCATGGTAACAGGTATTGGGTCGCTGTGTCATGGCCACATGTGTTGGGTGGCTGTGTCATTGCAAACTAAGTTGGAAGGCTGTGTCATGGTAACAGGTGTTGGGATGCTGTGTCATGGCAACTGGTGTTGGAATGCGGTATCATGGTAACAGGTGTTGGGTGGCTGTGTTCTGGAAACTGGTTTTGGGAGGCTGTGTCATGGTGACAGGTGTTTGAAGGCTGTGTCGTGCTAACATGTGTTGGGATGCTGTGTCATAGTAACAGGTGTAGGAAGGCTGTGCCATGACAACATGTATTGGGAGGCTGTGTCATGGTAACAGGTGTTGGGGTGCTGTGTCATAGTAACAGATGTTGAGAGGCTGTGTCATGCTAACAGGTCTTGAGTGGCTGCGTCATGGCAACATGTGTTGGGTAGCTGTGTCATGGCAACAGGTGTTGGGTCAGTGTGTCATGCTAACAGGTGTTGAGTGGCTTCGTCATGGCAACATGTGTTGGGAGGCTGTATCTTGGTAAGAGTTGTTGGGAAGCTGTGTCATTGCAACAGGTGTTGGGAGGCTGTGTCATGGTAACAGGTGTTGGGTTGCTGTGTCATGCTAACAGGTATTGAGTGGCTCTGTCATGGTAACAGATGTTGGTTGGCTGTTTTCTGGAAACAGGTGTTTTGAGGCTGTGTCAAAGTAACAGGTGTTGGGAGGCTGTGTCATGTTAACATGTGTTGGGTAGCTGTGTCATGGCAACAGGTGTTGGGTCGGTGTGTCATGCTAACAGGTGTTGAGTGGCTGCGTCATGGCAACATGTGTTGGGAGGCTGTATCATGGTAAGAGTTGTTGGGAAGCTGTATCATTGCAACAGGTGTTGGGAGGCTGTGTTATGGTAACAGGTGTTGGGTTGCTGTGTCAAGGCAACAGGTGCTGAGTGGCTCTGTCATGGTAACAGGTGTTGGAGGATGTCATTGTCACAGGTGTTGGGAGCCTGTGTCATAGTAACAGGTGTTGGGAGGCTGTGTCATGGTTTACAGGTGTTGGGAGGCTGTGTCATGGTAACAGGTGTAAAGAGGCTGTGTCATGGTAATAGGTGTTGGGTGGCTGTGTCATGGTAATATGTGCTGGGTGGCTGTGTTAAGGTAATAGGTGTTGGGTAGCGGTGTCACAGTAACAGGTGTTGGGAGGCTGTGTCATGGTAACAGGTGTTGGGTGGCTTTGTTCTGTAAACAGGTGTTGGGAGGCTATGTCATAGGAACAGGTGTTGGGAGGCTGTATCATGGTAACATGTGTTGGGTAGCTGTATCATGGCAACAGGTGTGTGGTCGCTTTGTCATGGTAACAGGTGTTGGGTGGCTGTGTCGTGGCAAGATGTGTTGGGAGGCTGTATCATGGTAACAGTTGTTGGGAAGCTGTGTCATGGCAACAGGTCTTTGAGTCAGTGTCATGGTAACAGGTGTTGGGTTCCTGTTTATGGCAACAGGTGTTGGGAGACTGAGTCATGTTAACAGGTGTTAGGTGGCTGTGTCATGGTAACAGGTGTTTGGAGCCTGTGTCATTGTAACAGGTGTTTGGAGGCCGTGTCATGGTAACAGGAGTAAGGAGGCTGTGTCACAGGAACAGGTGTTTGGTGGCTGTGTCATGGTAACAGGTGTTGAGAGGCTGTGTCATGGTAACAGGTGTAAGGAGGCTGTGTCATGGTAACAGGTGTTGGCAGGCTGTGTCATGGTAAAAGATGTTGAGAGGCTGTGTCATTATAGCAGGTGTTGGGAGGATGTGTCATGGTAACAAGTGTTTGGTAGGCCGTGTCATGGTAAGAGGTGTAAGGAGGCTGTGTCATAGGAACAGGTGTTTGGTGGCTGTGTCATGGTAACAGGTGTTGGGAGGCTGTGTCATGGTTACAGGTGCTGGGTGGCTGTGTCATGGTAACAGGCGTTGGGAGCCTGTGTCATAGTAACAGGTGTTGGGAGGCTGTGTCATGATAACAGATGTTGAGAGGCTATGCCATTATAACAGGTTTTGGAAGGCTGTGTCGTGGTAACAGGTGTTGGGAGGCTGTGTCGTGATAACAGGTGTTTGTAGGCTGTGTCATAGTAACAGGTGTAAGGAGGCTGTGTCATGGTAACAGGTGTAATGAGGCTGTGTCATGTTAACAGGTGTTGGGAGGCTGTGTCATGGTAACAGGTGGTGGGACGCTGAGTCATGGTAACATAAGTTGAGAGGCTGTGTCATTATAACAGGTTTTGGGAGGCTGTGTCATGGTAACATGTGTTGGGTCGCTGTGTCAAGGCAACTGGTGTTGGGTCGCTGTGTCATGGTCACATATGTTGGGTGGGTGTGTCACCGTAACATGTGCTGGGAGGCCGTGACTTCGAAACAGGTGTTTCGGACGCTGTGTCACGGCAACAGGTGTTATGGGGCTGTGTCATGGTAACAGGTGTAGCCAGGCTATGTTCTAGAAACAGGTATTGGGAGGCTGTGTCATGGTAACAGATGTTGAGAGGCTGTCTCATTGTAACAGGTGTTGGTAGGTTATGTCATGGTAACAGGTATTGGGATGATGTGTCATGGAAACAGGTGTTGGGAGACTGTGACATGGTAACAGGTATTAGGTCGCTGTGTCATGGTTACAGACGTTGGGTCCCTGTGTCATGGCAACAGGTGTTGCGAGGCTGTGTCATGGTAACAGGTGTTGGGAGGCTGTGTCATCGTAACAGGTGTTAGGTCCCTGTGTCATGGCAACAGGTGTTGGGAGTCTGTGTAATCTTAACAGATGTTGAGAGGCTGTGTCATGGTAACAAGTGTTGGGACGCTGTGTCATGGTAACAGAGGTTGAGAGGCTGTGTCATGGTAACAGATGTTAGTAGGCTGTGTCCTGGCAACAGATGTTGGGTTTTGTATCATGGTAACAGGTGGTGGGTTGCTGTGTCATGGCAACAGGTGTTGGGCGGCTGTGACATGGTAACAGGTGTTGGGTGGATGTGTCACGGTAACAGGTTTTGGGAGGCTGTGTCATGGTAACAGATGTTGAGAGGCTGTGTCATGGTAACAGGTGTTGCGAGGCTACGTTCTAGAAACAGGTGTTGGGAGGCTGTGACATGGTAACAGATGTTGAGAGGCTGTGTCATGGTAACATGTGTTGGGTGGCTGTTTTCTGGAAACACGTATATTTTGAGGCTGTGTCATTGTAACAGGCGTTGGGAGGCTGTGTCATGGCAACATGTGTTGGGATGCTATGTCATTGTAACAGGTGATGGGTCGCTGTGTCGTGGTAACATGTGTTGGGACGCTGTGTCATGCAACATGTTTGGGAGGCTGTGTCTTGGTAACAGGTTTTGGAAGGCTGTGTCATGACAACAGGTGTTGGGAGGCTGTATCATGGTTTCAGTTGTTTGGTGGCTGTGTCAAGGCAACAGGTGTTGGGAGGCTGTGTCATGGTAACAGGTGTTGGGAGCTGTGTCTTGTAACAGGTTTTGGAAGGCTGTGTCATGGTAACATGTGTTGTGAGGCTGTGTCATGGTAACAGGTGTTGGGTGGCTGTGTCATGGTAACAGATGCTAGGAGGCTGTGTCATGGTTACAGGTGTTGGGTGGCTGTGTCTTGGTAACAGGTGTTAGGTGGCAGTGCCATGGTAACAGCTGATGGGAGGCTGTGTCATATTAACAGGTGTTGTGAGGCTGAGTCATGGTAACAGATGTTAGGAGGCTGTGTCCTGGCAACAGGTGTTGGTTCGTTGTGTCATGGTAACAGGTGATAGGTTGCTGTGTCATGGTAACAGGTGTTGGGTGGCTGTGTCATGGTAACAGGTGTTGGGAGGCTGTGTCATGGTAACAGATGTTGAGAGGCTTTGTCATGGAAACAGGTGTTTGGATGCTTTGTTATGGTACCAGGTGTTGTGATGCTGTGTCATGGTAATAGGTGTTGGGTCTCTGTGTCATGGTAACATTTGTTGGGTCGCTGTGTCAAGGCAACAGGTGTTGGGTCGCTGTGTCATGGTATTAGGTGTTGGGTGGCTGTGTCATAACAGCATGTGTAAGGAGGCTGTGACATGCAAACAGGTGTTGGGACGCTGTGTCATGCCAACAGGTGTTATGGGACTGTGTCATGGTAAGAGGTGTTGGGAGGCTGTGTCATGGTAAGAGGTAAGAGGTGTTGGGAGGCTGTGTCATGATAACAGGTGTTGTGTCCCTGCGTCATGGCAACAGGTGTTGGGAGCCTGTGTCATGGTAACAGGTGTTGGGTGGCTGTGTTCTAGAAACAGGTTTTGGAAGGCTATGTCATGGAAAGAGAAGTTGGGAGGCTGTGTCATGGTAACATGTGTTGGATCGCTGTGTCAAGGCATAACATTACCTAACATAACATTCCTAAACCTAACTTAGCTTACCCTATCCTAACTAACCCTATCCTAACTTACCTAACCTAACTTAACTTGCATAACCTAACCTAACCTAACTTAACTTGCATAACTTAACCTAACTTAACTTGCATATCCTATCCTAACTTAACTTGCATAACTTAACCTAACTTAACTTGCATATCCTAACCTAACTTAACTTGCATAACCTAACCTAATGTAACCTAACTTAACTTGCATAACCTAACCTAATGTAACTTAACTTGCATAACCTAACCTAATGTAACCTAACTTAACGTAACATAACCTAACCTAACTGAACTTGCATAACCTATCCTAATGTAACCTAACTTAACTTGCATAACCTAACCTAACCTTAACTTACATATCCTAACTTAACTTGCATAACCTAACCTAACTTACCCTAACCTAACTTAGCTTGCATAACTTATCTTGCATAACCTAACCTAACTTAACTTGCATAACCTAACCTAATGTAACCTAACTTAACTTGCATAACCTAACCTAATGTAACCTAACTTAACTTGCATAACCTGTCCTAATGTAACCTAACTTATCTTACATAACCTAACCTAACTAACTTAACCTATCCAAACGTAACTTGTATAACCTAACATAACCTAACTTACATATCCTAACTTAACTTGCATAACCTAACCTAATGTAACCTAACTTAACTTGCATAACCTAACCTAACTAACTTAACCTATCCAAACTTAACTTGCTTAACCTAACATAACCTAACTTACATATCCTAACTTAACTTGCATAACCTAACCTAACTTACCCTAACCTAACTTAGCTTGCATAACTTAACTTGCATAACCTAACTTAAAGTAAATTACTTAACGTAACCTTACATACCCAAACTGATGTAACCTAACTTACTTAGTCCAACCAGACATGACCTAACTTACATAATTATTCCTGCTTGTCTTTTGTGTTTCATCAATCAATCAATGTCTCATTCATTTACTCGTTTCAAGGGTAAATTTCTCAAATGCTCATTTTTTGCATTTCAAGTGCTATTTGTTATAGTTCATCAAGTTGCTCATAAGTTGTATTTATTATGTTTGTTATAATTGTTCTTATTCTTCCACCCTTTAACCTAACCTCTCGTGATCTTAGTGTATTTATTAGGTTTTATCATATGTTCTTATTCTTTCCCCCTTAACCTAACCTCTTTAATCTTTGTGTATTCAATATGTTGGTTATCATATGTTCTTATTTTCCAACCCTCTAACCTAACTTTTCAGATGTAGTTTTGTTTCTCCTTTTTGTATATTTTAACCCAAACCACCATCCAACTTAACCTTCCGCCCTTCTTTTACTTTGTGTCTCCTACTGCTTCTCTCCTCCTTTTTCTCTTTCTCTCCCTTTTTTCTCTCACTCATTGCTCCATGTTCTTATTTTTCTCAAGATTCCATGCTCTCACTCTCTCTCATTCAGTATTTTTTTCTATATTCAAGTCTCAATGCTCAATGCTCTCACACTCTCTCATTCCCTCTCTTCTTTTTATCCCATGCTCTCACATTCTCATTCTCTCTTCTTTGGTTCCCATTCTCTTCCTTCCCCTCTCTCTTAACTCCATGTTCTCACTCCTTGCGCTCTGGTTTCCTCATATTCAAGTCTTAGTAGATCTGATTCTTTACTACTGTAATTTATTATTACTAAGATAAAGAATGAACTCATATGAAAACAAAGTAAAAGAAGGAAGGAAGGTTAAGTTGGATGGGGTTTGGGTAAAATATACAAAAAGAAGAAACAAAATACAAATGAAAAGTTAGGTTAGGGGTTGGGGAATAAGAACATATGATAACCAACATATGAATACACAAGATTAAAGAGGTTAGGTTAAGGGGGAAAGAATAAGAACATATGATAATACCTAATAAATACACTAAGATCACGAGAGGTTAGGTTAAAGGGTAGAAGAATAAGAACAATTATAACAAACATAATAAATACCACTTATGAGCAACTTGATGAACTTTAACAAATAGCACTTGAAATGCAAAAAATGAGCATTTGAGAAATTTACCCTTGAAACGAGTAAATGAATGAGACATTGATTGATTGATGAAACACAAAAGACAAGCAGGAATAATTATGTAAGTTAGGTCATGTCTGGTTGGACTAAGTAAGTTAGGTTACATCAGTTTGGGTATGTAAGGTTACGTTAAGTAATTTACTTTAAGTTAGGTTATGCAAGTTAAGTTATGCAAGCTAAGTTAGGTTAGGGTAAGTTAGGTTAGGTTATGCAAGTTAAGTTAGGATATGTAAGTTAGGTTATGTTAGGTTAAGCAAGTTAAGTTTGGATAGGTTAAGTTAGTTAGGTTAGGTTATGCAAGTTAAGTTAGGTTAGGTTACATTAGGATAGGTTATGCAAGTTAAGTTAGGTTACGTTAGGTTACGTTATGCAAGATAAGTTTTGCAAGCTAAGTTAGGTTAGGGTAAGTTAGGTTAGGTTATGCAAGCTAAGTTAGGATATGTAAGTTAAGGTTAGGTTAGGTTATGCAAGTTAAGTTAGGATATGTAAGTTAGGTTATGCAAGTTAAGTTTGGATAGGTTAAGTTAGTTAGGTTAGGTTATGCAAGTTAAGTTAGGTTACATTAGGATAGGTTATGCAAGTTAAGTTAGGTTACATTAGGTTAGGTTATGCAAGTTAAGTTAGGATATGTAAGTTAGGTTATGTTAGGTTATGCAAGTTAAGTTTGGATAGGTTAAGTTAGTTAGGTTAGGTTATGCAAGTTAGGTTAGGTTATATTAGGATAGGTTATGCAAGTTAAGTTAGGTTACATTAGGACAGGTTATGCAAGTTAAGTTAGGCTACGTTAGGTTAGGTTATGCAAGATAAGTTAGGTACATTGGATAGGTTAGCAAGTTAAGTACAGTAGGTTAGGTTATGCAAGTTAAGTTAGGTTACATTAGGTTAGGTTATGCAAGTTAAGTTAGGTTAGGATATGCAAGTTAAGTTAGTTTAAGTTATGCAAGTTAAGTTAGGTTGGTTATGCAAGTTAAGTTAGGTTAGGTTAAGTTAGGTTAGGTAAGTTAGGATAGGGTTAGTTAGGTTAGGGTAAGCTAAGTTAGGTTGAGGAATGTTATGTTAGGTAAGTAACATTGGGTGGGGAGGATAGGTTAGGTAGGTTAAGCAGTGTTGTACAGAGAACAGTTTTAAAGGTAAAGCGTCTAAGAAAATATGTTTTAACAGAAGTGCAAGTTTGATATGAAAAGCTGACCTAGTTACATTTTGGAGAGAAATTTTATGCTTGAAGATGTCTTAGAGAACAACATTGATGTCTTAAAGTATAACTTGTTGGAAGAAGGAGAGTTTCATTGATGAACAAAGGTGTTTTAGAGAAAACTTTTGGTGAACGAAGGTGAGTTAGAGATTATCTTTGATGACTCTGAGATTAACTTTGATGAACGAAAGTGAGTTAGAGATTACCTCTGATGACATTGAAATAACTTTTGCTAGCTCTGAGAATAACTTTTATGACTTAGAGAACAACTTTTGTTAGCTCTGCGATTAACTTTGACGACTTAGAGATTAACTTTGAGGACATGAGAGTACCTTTTGATGTCTCTGAGAATAACTTTATGAACAAAGATGTTTTGGAAAGTTTCTCTGATGAACGAAGGTGACTTAGAGATTAACTTTGATGACTTTGAGAACAACTTTGAAGACTTAGAGAATATCTGTGATGAACGAAGATGTCATACAAACTTTTCTAATGAATGAAAGGTTACTTAGAGAATAATATTTGATAACTGAGATTAACTTTTTGATGACTGAGATAAATTTTTAATGTCACTGGGAATAACTTTTATGACTTAGAGAATAACTTTGATGAAAGAAAGTGACTTAGGAATTACCTTTGATGACTGAGAATAATTTTTGATGACTCTGAGAATGACTTTGATGTCTTAGAGAACACTTTGATGGCATAGAGAATAACTATGATGAACGAATGTGAGTTTGTGATTACCTTTGATGACTCTGAGAATATCTTTGATGACTTTGAGAATGACTTTTGAGAACATCAGTAGTACTTTTTTATAGCTCAGAGATTAACTTTTGTCGACATAGAGAATAACTTTTATGTCTTAGATAACATCTTTGATGACCGAGATTAACTTTTGAGTATGTGAGAATAACTTTTGGTAGCTCTGAGAATAAGTTTTGTGACTCTGGTGTCTCTGAGAATAACTTCGATGTCTCTGAGAATAACTTTAGATGTCTCTGAGAATATCTTTGATGACTTTGAGATTACCTTTGATGACTCTGAGAAAAACTTTTATGGACGAAGATGTCTGAGATTAACTTTGAGGACATGAGAGTAAATTTTGATGACTCTGAGAATAACTTTGATGAACAAAGATATCTTAGAAAGCTTCTCTGATGAACGAAAGGATACTTAGAGATTAACTTGATGACAATATTTAACTTTTGATGGCTCTGAGAATAACTTTTGTGGACATGAGTAGTATTTAACGATTTTGAGTGTGTCTTTGATTGTGTCATTGATGTATCGAAGAGTGTCTTTGATTTCTCGAAGAGTAACTTTGGTCTCTCTGAGAGTGTCTTTAGTGTCTCGAGAGGTGTCTTGGCGTCTTAAAGGATGTCTTTGATGTCCCAAATGATGTCTTTGAGTGCAACTTTGATGTCTCGAAGAGTGTCTTTGACTATATTTCTTACTTAACGACATATAATTTAGTTAGGAACAATGATGAATATGACTATTTAGCGAAGTGAAAGGTTACTTTAGTTAAGAACAGTGTTGGAAAGAGTCTACACTTGACTATTTTCAGTTGAGAGAAGTGATATTTCAGTTAAGAAATGACATGGAAACATGAAGAACATGACTTTTTCTGTTGATTGATGGATATTTTAGTTAAGAAATGACAGGGAAACATGATGAAAGTGACTATTTTAGTTGACTGATGAATACTTTTAGTTACAAAGTGTAGAACGATGTTCCATTTGACTATTTTTAGTTGAGGAAAAGACAAGGAATATGATGACGGAGACTATTTTTTATGCTCCACAAAGTATAATGTCAGTTAAGAACAGCGATGATAGATATCTTGGTATTTTTTCTTACATGACGAAACATAATGATGATGAGAAAGTTCTGAAAGAAGTTTCCTTGACTATTTTTAGCGAAGCGAAAGTTACTTTAGTTAAGAATAGTGTTGAACGAGATTAATCCTGACTGTTTTTTGTTGATTGACAAGTAATTTTTAGTTAAGAAGTTACAAGAAAAGTTTGTCTTTGTAAATTTGGTACTGAATAAAGTGTAGATTTGTTTAAGAACAGTGTTGGTAAGAAATATTAAGTTGACTACGAGAGTTACTTTGATGTAGTTTTGCAAATAAAACTGGATGACTGATTACATTTATTGGGGAACTGTATTGCGGTTGATAATATTGACAAAGAACTAGTTACTGAATGGGAGAAATAATTGGTTTAAAGAAACAAGAACATAAAAAATTGAGACTAAGTAAGAGAATGAACACAGTGAACATACGGGAACACTGAAAACATGTAAGAAAGCTGATGAACACGGTGAGCATAAGGGGAATATGAACTTACACAGAACATGAAGACATGATAAGGAACATAGAGAATACAAAGAATGAACAATGAACTTGTAGAGGAACATGAATATTGACAAAGAACACATAGAACATGTAAAGAGGCGACGAATATGGGAAGAACAAGCTGAGAATACTGAGAACATAAATATTGAGTATAAAAGTTGTACAGAGAACATATTATGTACATGAACATGAAAACACAAAGAACACAGTGAACATAGGGAAAATGGAAAACAGAGAAAAATGGAGAAAAATGGTGAAAAAAATATGAACTGAATGGGCTGTGAACATTTGAAGAACATGGTGAACATGGAAAAATGGATGAGAATACGAAGAACACAGTGAATATAGAGAAAATATGCAAATACAGTATGATTATTGAAGGTTTGGATAAGTTGGGATGAGAAGGTAATGTAGGGAAAGGGTAAGGTGAGATTTTTGACCGGTGCGATTATTGCTTTACTTGGTAAACAAAAGATATTGAAGGTAATGTGTTATATGACCGTGTGAATATTACAGAGCTGAGTACAACAAGGGTATTAAAGGTAAAGATGCTTACTTTGATAGACTGGAGAGGGGCTTGATCTGAAATAATTTGATGAAACATTGAACTAAAGAGGAGGACAAGAGCTGAAACTTGGTCATGTCTTGATTTATTTTACTACGTTAGACATATAGTGATCTAAATTTCAGGGAAAATTGATCTGATAATAAAGAACATGTACAAATGAGCTAAGGCAGTGGACTTGAGCTAGAGTTTGGTAACTGTTGGAACTATTTTACTACCTCTGAAAATACTGAAGTTACAAATTTTAGGGAAATTAGTCTGTTACTAAACAACTGTACAAATGAACTAAGGTGGGGGACATGAGCTGGAGCTCGGTAACTGACTTTATCTTATTTACTGTGTCTGTTATACAGAGGGTATAAGTTTTAGGGAAATTGAATAGGTATTAACGAAGATACGAGAGGGAATAAAGGCTGAGGACAGGAGCTAGAGCTCAGTAATTGTTCGGATCTTATTTACTACGTCTGAAATATGACGGTTTAAAATTTCAGGGAGATTGGACTGGTAGTAAAGCTGTTATGAGAGTGGGTTAAGGCGGGGAACAGGAGCTAGAACTTGGTATTTGTTCGGATCTTATTTACTACATCTGAAATATGACTGTTTAAAATTAGGCTAAAATTGGGCTACTAGTAGCGAAAATGTGGTCTCTAACAAATTTTGATCTTGAATTGGACTCTGACTAATTTTGCTCACAGAGTGGACTCTGAATTGGACTCTGACTAATTTTGCTCACAGAGTGGAATAATTCTAGCCCAAACTGGACTCTGAATAATTTCTGTCTACGAACGGACTCTGACGAATTTTGGGTAAAAAATGGACTGATGAAAATTGGTTTGAAAATGGACTCTGAAGAAATTGGTAACAAAGTGCACTCTGACGAATTTGAGCTTAAACTGATTGACTAATTTTCGGTCTTAAATGCATATAAAACTAAATGTTATGGCTAAGTTGTCTGTTTTCCTTAACAAAACGTCTAAGACATTATTCTCTGAAAATGGTCTTTGAAAATACGAGGTGTTGAAAACTGGTAGATTATGTCCGTAGAGTTTACCTGGAAATGCTGTGACACAAACACAATTTTTTCCTGAATTTTTCTTTTAAGATTTTCCTACTTATTTTCCTCATAAGAACTCTTAACAAACTTCTAAAATCTCAGAAATTATTTTCCTCATAAGAAACCTTTAACTCCAAATCAGTGACTGCAAAAGTTTACCTGAAATACCCGACACGCTACACGTAAATTTAAAAAAAAAAAATTTACATGTGGCGCGTCATCCCTACTACTATCAAGGGCCCCCAGGAACACCACCTACGTCATCAGGGGCCCCCAGGAACACCACCTACGTCATCAGGGGCCCCCAGGAACACCACCTACGTCGTCAGGGGCCCCCAGGAACACCACCTACGTCATCAGGGGCCCCCAGAAACACTAACTACGTCATCAAGGGCCCCCAGGAACACTAACTACGTCATCAGGGGCCCCCAGGAACACTAACTACGTCATCAAGGGCCCCCAGGAACACTAACTACGTCATCAGGGGCCCCCAGGAACACCACCTACGTCATCAGGGGCTCCCAGGAACACCACCTACGTCATCAGGGGCTCCCGGAACACCACTTACGTCATCAAGGGCACCCAGGAACACCAACTACGTCATCAAGGGCACCCAGGAACACTAACTACGTCATCAGGGGCCCCCAGGAACACCACTTACGTCATCAAGGTCCCCCAGGAACACTAACTACGTCATCAGGGGCCCCCAGGAACACCACCTACGTCATCATGGGCCTCCAGGAACACCAACTACGTCATCATGGGCCTCCCGGAACACTAACTACGTCATCAAGGGCCCCCAGGAACACTAACTACACTAACTACGTCATCAAGGGCCCCCAGGAACACTAACTACGTCATCAAGGGCCCCCAGGAACACTAACTACGTCATCAAGGGCCCCCAGGAAAACTAACTACACTAACTACGTCATCAAGGCCCCCAAGAACACCACCTACGTCATCAAGGGACCCCAGGAACACTACGTCCCCTGATGACATAGGTGGTGTTCCAGGGGGGCCCTTGATTACGTAGTTAGTGTTCCTGGGGGCCCTTGATAGCGTAGTTAGTATTCCTGGAGGCCCCTGATGACGTAGTTAATGTTCCTCGGGGCCCTTGATGGCGTAGTTAGTGTTCCTGGGGGCCGTTGATGACGTAGGTGGTGTTCCTGGGGGCCCTTGATGACGTAGGTGGTGTTCCTGGAGGCCCCTGATGACGTAGTGTTCCTGGGGCCCTTGATGACGTAGTTAGTGTTCCTGTGGGCCCTTGATGACATAGGTGGTGTTCCTGGGGGCCCTTGATGACGTAGTTAGTGTTCCTGGGGGCCCTTGATGATGTAGTTAGTGTTCCTGGGGGCCCTTGATGATGTAGTTAGTGTTCCTGGGGGCCCTTGATGACGTAGTTAGTGTTCCTGGGGGCCCTTGATGACGTAGGTGGTGTTCCTGGGGGCCCTTGATGACATAGGTGGTGTTCCTGGGGGCCCTTGATGACGTAGTTAGTGTTCCTGGGGGCCCTTGATGATGTAGTTAGTGTTCCTGGGGGCCCTTGATGATGTAGGTGGTGTTCCTGGGGGCCCTGATGACGTAGTTAGTGTTCCTGGGGGCCCTGATGACGTAGTTAGTGTTCCTGGGGGCCCTTGATGACGTAGCTAGTGTTCCTTTGGGCCCTTGATGACGTAGGTGGTGTTCCTGGGGGCCCTGATGACGTAGTTAGTGTTCCTGGGGGCCCTTGATGACGTAGTTAGTGTTCCTGGGGGCCCTTGATGACATAGGTGGTGTTCCTGGGGGCCTATGATGACGTAGGTGGTGTTCCTGTGGGCCCCTGATGACGTAGGTGGTGTTCCTGTGGACCCTTGTTGACGTAGTCAGTGGTCCTTGTGGCCCTTGATGACGTAGCTAGTGTTCCTGTGGGCCCTTGATGACATAGGTGGTGTTCCAGGGGGCCCTTGATGACGTAGTTAGTGTTCCTGGGGGCCCCTGATGACGTAGGTGGTGTTTCTGGGGGCCCCTGATGACGTAGGTGGTGTTTCTGGGGGGCCCCCAGGAACACCTTAATGGATTAATGATTACAGACATAACAAGTGCCTAGTGACCCGCTGGAAAATTGAAAACAGGCATTATCAATGGACCTTTGTGTTAAATAGAGAATAAAGAGAGACCACGTGTGAGCCAGTGCACGAGGCTTTGTGTACGTGCGTGTATGAGGAAAAAAATAGTGAACGGTGATTCGTATAACAGTGAAGTGGAACGGGTACCACAACAATATACAAGTTGGAAGTGAAGGAAAATCGTGATAGAATATTATAAATATAGAATACTAGAAATATAGAATAGTGGCAAGAAGCGGCATCAGTAGGCTGTTTCCACAAGCCACGAGGCCTACCCCAGGGCACGTCCCACAGGGATAAAATACGGAAATCATATAGTGAACTATGGAAATGTGAATCTAGGAATTAGTAATAAAGTGAGTGAATACCATTGCAACCCGGAAATTAGGCGGAAAATTCCTTGTAAGAATACAAGCAAAGAATAAATCAGTATTATAAATGGAGTAACTGGAAACTGGTGACATCAACCTGGGACGACAAGAGGTCACCTGTACCGCACCGGGGACCAGCTTCGCTACCCTACGCTAAGTACCTGCCATAAAGTTTGAACAAAATAACATACATAATATTACAAATATACGGTATACATATAATATTATAAATATTAAATATATAATTATATACATATGATTTTATAAAGAGTTAAAAGGACTGACATCAACAAGTGATCCATACAGTGAAGCACAAATACAGTACAATACATCAGACAATGGAGAGGTGTGGCGAGTGCTCGGGAGTACTGGGAAAACGTAATGTAGGCGTAACGTGTTGCATCTGTAACATGAGATTTCACCTGGGCTGTACAGAAGTATCTCCAGGATGCACAAAAAGGCAAGGAATTTACTGGGTCTGCAAAGATGACAGATTAATGTTAGAGAACATAACTAAACTGATGAAAAACATTCCCGAGTCACAGAGATTACCATTCACAGACAAGCTACCAGTGATATATGCGGACTGGGATAAGACAACATTGGTTAACGACCAAAACCCAGAAACAGATAGTTTAGAGAACCGCAGCAGTAATGTGGAGGAAGAGGGTATTGTAGTACATAATAGCAGCAATATTGCAGAGTCAGGTAATATAAACGATGAGAGCAACAGTGAGACAGAGTGCATAAATGAAGGAATTGAGACGAAAAGCGGAGATGGCTCCAATAAAGAGGTAGACAAGACAGACACAGACATAAATACCTTGAAAAACGCAAAACCGGAACACGTTTGCAAATTCTACGCTAAAGGAATATGCAAATATGGAAAATTAGGAGAAAAATCCCATTTTCTGCATCCTCGAAAATGCAGGAACATGTTGGCGAGGGGTACATGCCGTTTTGGAACAGGGTGTAGATACTTCCACCCCAAATTATGTCAATTTTCAATTAGGGACAAAAAATGCTACAATCTTCAGTGTCCGGAATTCCACGTGAGAGGTACACAACGTTATAGACGGGAAGATCAGTATGACACTGCTGGAATTTTTTTTAGAGGAAGGCAGAAACAGAGTAGGAAATATAAGAGAGAGGAACAGTCAGATGGAACCACTACAGGATTACAGAGGGGAAGGGAGATACCCACAAGTCTGGAATACAAATTACCAACAAACACACAGGTACTACACCACACAACACTCGCCCACTACCGAAACTGGACGAATCACTTCGAAAACAACACACCCTGGACGCAAACACAGTGGCCTCCTTACCAGAGCCTCAGATATTAACACCAAGTAAGGCATCCAGCACTTCCACTACCACGATAACATCATTTATATTTGCCAACATTCAAGGTATAAAACACGCAAATCCAACAAAGTTCACTTTATAGATGGTCTCCTTCATGAGGCAAATGCAGTGTTTGCAGCCCTAACAGAAACCCACACAAAGGACTACCATGATGGTGAAATATGGATCTCAGAGTACAATCTTTTCAGATGTGATAGGAAACACCGGCTTCAGGGTGGGGTCAGCCTATACATCAAAGACACACTCATCTGTACTGAGCTGCTAAACACCTCAAATGATATGGTGGAAGTGCTGATAATCAAAATAGAGATTATAAATGTAGTTATTGTCCTTGTATATAAGTCACCGGAGGCAAACCCTCAGCAGTTTAAAGACCAACTAATGAAAGTAGAACACTGCTTGGAAAACCACACAAATCCAGCTCCGAACATCATCCTGCTTGGGGACTTCAACCTACGGCACCTGAAATGGAAGCACCTGGCTAATACAGTAATATCAGAAAGAATACCAGGAAGTAGCCTAAATGAACAGGCACATGCAAATGACCTGCTACGGATATGCGACAGGTTTGCCTTAAACCAGCAAATAGTAGAATCAACTAGGAAGGAGAAACACGCTGGACCTCATTTTCACCTGATCACCTGACGTAGTAGTGTTCCTGGGGGCCCTTGATGACGTAGTTAGTGCTCCTGGGGGCCCTTGATGACGTAGGTAGTGTTCCTGAGGCCCCTGATGACGTAGTTAGTGTTCCTGGGGCCCTTGATGACGTAGGTGGTGTTCCTGGTGGCCCTGATGACGTAGGTGGTGTTTCTGGGGGGCCCTGATGACGTAGGTGGTGTTCCTGGGGGTCCTTGATGACGTAGGTGGTGTTCCTGGGGCCCTGAGACGTAAGTGGTGTTCCTGGGGGCNCCGTGTCATGGTAACAGGTGTAAGGAGGCTGTGTCATAGGAACAGGTGTTTGGTGGCTGTGTCATGGTAACAGGTTTTGGGAGGCCGTGTCATGGTTACAGGTGTTGTGTGGCTGTGTGATGGTAACAGGCGTTGGGAGCCTGTGTCATAGTAACAGGTGTTGGGAGGCTGTGTCATGATAACAGATGTTGAGAGGCTATTCCATTATAAGAGGTTTTGGGAGGCTGTGTCATGGTAACAGGTGTTGGGAGGCTGTGTCATGATAAAAGGTGTTGGGAGGCTGTGTCATAGTAACAGGTGTAAGGAGGCTGTGTCATGGTAACAGGTGTTGGGATGCTGCGTCATGGTAACAGGTACTGGGACGCTGTGTCATGGTAACAGAAGATGAGTGGCTGTGTCATTATAACAGGTTTTGGGAGGCTGTGTCATGGTAACATGTGTTGGGTCGCTGTGTCAAGGCATCTGGTGTTGGGTCGCTGTGTCATGGTCACATGTGTAGAGTGGGTGTGTCACCGTAACATGTGCTGGGAGGCCGTGACATGGAAACAGGTGTTTCGGACGCTGTGTCATGGCAACAGGTGTTATGGGGCTGTGTCATGGTAACAGGTGTTGCGAGGCTATGTTCTAGAAACAGGTGTTGGGAAGCTGTTTCATGGTAACAGATGTTGAGAGGCTGTCTCATGGTAACAGGTGTTGGTAGGTTATGTCATGGTAGCAGGTGTTGGGATACTGTGTCATGGTAACAGGTGTTGGGAGACTATGGCATGGAAACAGGTATTAGGTCGCTGTGTCATGGTAACAGATGTTGGGTCCCTGTGTCATGGCAACAGGTGTTGGGAGGTTGTGTCATGGTAACAAGTGTTGGGAGGCTGTGTCTTCGTAACAGGTGTTAGGTCCCTGTGTCATGGCAACAGGTGTTGGGAGGCTGTGTCATGGTAACAGGTGTTGGGATGCTGTGTCATGTAAACAGGTGTTGGGAGGCTGTGTAATGGTAACAGATGTTGAGAGGCTGTGTCATGGTAACAAGTGTTGGGACGCTGTGTCATGGTAACAGAGGTTGAGAGGCTGTGTCATGATAACAAATGTTAGTAGGCTGTGTCCTGGCAACAGGTGTTGGGTTGTTGTATCATGGTAACAAGTGGTGGGTTGCTGTGTCATGGCAACAGGTGTTGGGTGGCTTTGTCATGGTAAAAGGTGTTGGAAGGATGTTTCATGATAACATGTGTTGGGAGGCTGTATAATAGTTTGAGTTGTTTGGAGGCTGTGTCATGGCAACAGGTGTTGGGAGGCTGTGTCATGGTAACAGATGCTAGGAGGCTGTGTCATGGTAACAGGTGTTGGGTGGCTGTGTCATGGTAACAGGTGTTAGGTGGCAGTGCCATGGTAACAGCTGATGGGAGTCTGTTTCATATTAACAGGTGTTGGGAGGCTGAGTCATGGTAACAGATGTTAGGAGGCTGTGTCCTGGCAACAGGTGTTGGTTCGTTGTGTCATGGTAACAGGTGATAGTTTGCTGTGTCATGGTAACAGGTGTTGGGTGGCTGTGTCCTGGCAACAGGTGTTCGGAGGCTGTGTCATGGTAACAGATGTTGAGAGGCTTTGTCATGGCAACAGGTGTTGGGAGGCTGTGTCATGGTAACAGGTGTTGGGAGGCTGTGTCATGGTAACAGGAGTTGGGATGCTGTGTCTTGGTAACAGGTGTTGGGAGGCTGTGTATTGGTAACAGGTGTTGAGAGGCTGTGTCATGGTAACAAGTGTTGGGACGCTGTGTCATGGTAACAGAGGTTGAGAGGCTGTGTCATGGTAACAGATGTTAGTAGGCTATGTCCTGGCAACAGGTGTTGGGTTGTTGTATCATGGTAACAGGTGGTGGGTTGCTGTGTCATGGCAACAGGTGTTGGGTGGCTGTGTCATGGTAACAGGTGTTGGGTGGATGTGTCACGGTAACATGATTTGGGAGGCTGTGTCATGGTAACAGATGTTGAGAGGCTGTGTCATGTTAACAGGTGTTGGGTGGCTGTTTTATAGAAATACGTGTGTTTTTAGGCTGTGTCATAGTAACAGGCGTTGGGAGGCTGTGTCATGGTGACATGTGTTGGGTAGCTATGTCATTGCAACAGGTGATGGGTCGCTGTGTCATGGCAACATGTGTTGGGTGGCTGTGTCATTGCAACATGATTTGGGAGGCTGTGTCATGGTAACAGGTGTTGGGAGGCTGTGTCATGGCAACAGGTGTTGGGATGCGGTATCATGGTAACAGGTGTTGGGAGGCTGCGTCGTGGTAACATGTGTTGGGACGCTGTGTCATGACAACAGGTGTTGGATCGCTGTGTCTTGGTAACAGGTGTTGAAGGCTGTGTCATGGCAACAGGTGTTGGGAGGCTGTGTTATGGTAACAGGTGTTGGGAGACTGTGTCATTGTAACAGGTGTTAGGTGGCAGTGTCATGGTAAAAGGTGTTGGGATGCTGTGTCATGGTAACAGGTGTTGGGAGGCTGTGTCATGGTAACAGATGCTAGGAGGCTGTGTCATGGTAACAGGTGTTGGGTGGCTGTGTCATGGTAACAGGTGTTAGGTGGCAGTGCCATGGTAACAGCTGATGGGAGGCTGTGTCATGGAAACAGGTGTTTGGATGCTTTGTTATGGTACCAGGTGTTGGGATGCTGTGTCATGGTAATAGGTGTTGGGTCTCCGTGTCATGGTAACATTTGTTGGGTCGCTGTGTCAAGGCAACTGGTGTTGGGTCGCTGTGTCATGGTAATAGGTGTTGGGTAGCTGTGTCATTGCAACAGGTGTTGGGTCGCTGTGTCATGGAAACATATGTTGAGAAGCTGTGTCATGGTAACAGGTGTTGGGAGGCTGTGTCATGGTAACAGGTGTTGGGAGGTTGTGTCATGGTAACAGATGTTGAGAGGCTGTATCATGGTAACAGGTATTGGGTCGCTGTGTCATGGCCACATGTGTTGGGTGGCTGTGTCATTGCAAACTAAGTTGGAAGGCTGTGTCATGGTAACAGGTGTTGGGATGCTGTGTCATGGCAACTGGTGTTGGAATGCGGTATCATGGTAACAGGTGTTGGGTGGCTGTGTTCTGGAAAATGGTTTTGGAGGTGTGTCATGGTGACAGTTGTTGAAGGCTGTGTCGTGCAACATGTGTTGGGATGCTGTGTCATAGTAACAGGTGTAGGAAGGCTGTGCCATGACAACATGTATTGGGAGGCTGTGTCATGGTAACAGGTGTTGGGGTGCTGTGTCATAGTAACAGATGTTGAGAGGCTGTGTCATGCTAACAGGTGTTGAGTGGCTGCGTCATGGCAACATGTGTTGGGTAGCTGTGTCATGGCAACAGGTGTTGGGTCAGTGTGTCATGCTAACAGGTGTTGAGTGGCTTCGTCATGGCAACATGTGTTGGGAGGCTGTATCTTGGTAAGAGTTGTTGGGAAGCTGTGTCATTGCAACAGGTGTTGGGAGGCTGTGTCATGGTAACAGGTGTTGGGTTGCTGTGTCATGCTAACAGGTATTGAGTGGCTCTGTCATGGTAACAGATGTTGGTTGGCTGTTTTCTTCTGGAAACAGGTGTTTTGAGGCTGTGTCAAAGTAACAGGTGTTGGGAGGCTGTGTCATGTTAACATGTGTTGGGTAGCTGTGTCATGGCAACAGGTGTTGGGTCGGTGTGTCATACTAACAGGTGTTGAGTGGCTGCGTCATGGCAACATGTGTTGGGAGGCTGTATCATGGTAAGAGTTGTTGGGAAGCTGTATCATTGCAACAGGTGTTGGGAGGCTGTGTTATGGTAACAGGTGTTGGGTTGCTGTGTCAAGGCAACAGGTGCTGAGTGGCTCTGTCATGGTAACAGGTGTTGGAGGATATGTCATTGTCACAGGTGTTGGGAGCCTGTGTCATATTAACAGGTGTTGGGAGGCTGTGTCATGGTTTACAGGTGTTGGGAGGCTGTGTCATGGTAACAGGTGTAAAGAGGCTGTGTCATGGTAATAGGTGTTGGGTGGCTGTGTCATGGTAATATGTGCTGGGTGGCTGTGTCGTGGCAAGATGTGTTGGGAGGCTGTATCATGGTAACAGTTGTTGGGAAGCTGTGTCATGGCAACAGGTCTTTGAGTCAGTGTCATGGTAACAGGTGTTGGGTTCCTGTTTTATGGCAACAGGTGTTGGGAGACTGAGTCATGTTAACAGGTGTTAGGTGGCTGTGTCATGGTAACAGGTGTTTGGAGCCTGTGTCATTGTAACAGGTGTTTGGAGGCCGTGTCATGGTAACAGGTGTAAGGAGGCTGTGTCATAGGAACAGGTGTTTGGTGGCTGTGTCATGGTAACAGGTGTTGGGAGGCTGTGTCATGGTAACAGGTGTAAGGAGGCTGTGTCATGGTAACAGGTGTTGGCAGGCTGTGTCATGGTAAAAGATGTTGAGAGGCTGTGTCATTATAGCAGGTGTTGGGAGGATGTGTCATGGTAACAAGTGTTTGGTAGGCCGTGTCATGGTAAGAGGTGTAAGGAGGCTGTGTCATAGGAACAGGTGTTTGTGGCTGTGTCATTGTAACAGGCGTTGGGAGGCTGTGTCATGGTGACATGTGTTGGGTAGCTATGTCATTGCAACAGGTGATGGGTCGCTGTGTCATAGCAACATGTGTTGGGTGGCTGTGTCATTGCAACATGATTTGGGAGGCTGTGTCATGGTAACAGGTGTTGGGAGGCTGTGTCATGGCAACAGGTGTTGGGATGCGGTATCATGGTAACAGGTGTTGGGAGGCTGTGTCGTGGTAACATGTGTTGGGACGCTGTGTCATGACAACAGGTGTTGGGTCGCTGTGTCTTGGTAACAGGTTTTGGAAGGCTGTGTCATGACAACATGTGTTGGGAGGCTGTATAATGGTTTCAGTTGTTTGGTGGCTGTGTCAAGGCAACAGGTGTTGGGAGGCTGTGTCATGGTAACAGGTGTTGGGAGACTGTGTCATTGTAACAGGTGTTAGGTGGAAGTGTCATGGTAACAGGTGTTGTGAGGCTGTGTCATGGTAACAGGTGTTGGGAGGCTGTGTCATGGTAACAGATGCTAGGAGGCTGTGTCATGGTTACAGGTGTTGGGTGGCTGTGTCTTGGTAACAGGTGTTAGGTGGCAGTGCCATGGTAACAGCTGATGGGAGGCTGTGTCATATTAACAGGTGTTGTGAGGCTGAGTCATGGTAACAGATGTTAGGAGGCTGTGTCCTGGCAACAGGTGTTGGTTCGTTGTGTCATGGTAACAGGTGATAGGTTGCTGTGTCATGGTAACAGGTGTTGGGTGGCTGTGTCCTGGCAACAGGTGTTCGGAGGCTGTGTCATGGTAACAGATGTTGAGAGGCTTTGTCATGGAAACAGGTGTTTGGATGCTTTGTTATGGTACCAGGTGTTGTGATGCTGTGTCATGGTAATAGGTGTTGGGTCTCTGTGTCATGGTAACATTTGTTGGGTCGCTGTGTCAAGGCAACAGGTGTTGGGTCGCTGTGTCATGGTAATAGGTGTTGGGTGGCTGTGTCATAACAGCATGTGTAAGGAGGCTGTGACATGCAAACAGGTGTTGGGACGCTGTGTCATGACAACAGGTGTTATGGGACTGTGTCATGGTAAGAGGTGTTGGGAGGCTGTGTCATGGTAAGAGGTAAGAGGTGTTGGGAGGCTGTGTCATGATAACAGGTGTTGGGTCCCTGCGTCATGGCAACAGGTGTTGGGAGCCTGTGTCATGGTAACAGGTGTTGGGTGGCTGTGTTCTAGAAACAGGTTTTGGAAGGCTATGTCATGGAAAGAGGAGTTGGGAGGCTGTGTCATGGTAACATGTGTTGGATCGCTGTGTCAAGGCATAACATTACCTAACATAACATTCCTAAACCTAACTTAGCTTACCCTATCCTAACTAACCCTATCCTAACTTACCTAACCTAACTTAACTTGCATAACCTAACCTAACCTAACTTAACTTGCATAACTTAACCTAACTTAACTTGCATATCCTATCCTAACTTAACTTGCATAACTTAACCTAACTTAACTTGCATATCCTAACCTAACTTAACTTGCATAACCTAACCTAATGTAACCTAACTTAACTTGCATAACCTAACCTAATGTAACTTAACTTGCATAACCTAACCTAATGTAACCTAACTTAACGTAACATAACCTAACCTAACTGAACTTGCATAACCTATCCTAATGTAACCTAACTTAACTTGCATAACCTAACCTAACCTTAACTTACATATCCTAACTTAACTTGCATAACCTAACCTAACTTACCCTAACCTAACTTAGCTTGCATAACTTATCTTGCATAACCTAACCTAACTTAACTTGCATAACCTAACCTAATGTAACCTAACTTNTTGAGAGGCTGTGTCATGGAAACAGGTGTTGGGATGCTTTTTTATGGTACCAGGTGTTGGGATGCCGTGTCATGGTAACAGGTGTTGGGTCTCTGTGTCATGGTAACATGTGTTGGTCGCTGTGTTAAAGGCAACAGGTGTTGGATCGCTGTGTCATGGTAACAGGTGTGGGTGGCTGTTTTCTGGAACAAGATGTTTTTGAGGCTGTGTCATAGTAACAGGTGTTGGGAGGCTGTGTCCATGGTAACATGTGTGGGTAGCTATGTCATGGCACAGGTGTTGGGTCGCTGTGTCATGGCACAAGGTGTTGGGTCGCTGTGTCATTGCAAAATATTTTGGGTGGCTGTGTCATGGAAACAGATTTGGGAGGCTGTGTCATGGTAACAGTTGTTGGATGGCTGTGTCATGGAAACAGGTGTTAGGTGGCAGTGTGATGGTACAGTGTTGGGAGGCTGTGTCATGGTAACAGGTGTTGGGAGGCTGTTTCATGGTAACAGGGGTTGGGAGGCTGTGTCGTGGTAACAGATGTTGGACGCTGTGTCATGACAACAGTGTTTTTGTCGCTGTGTCATGGTAACAGGTGTTGGAAGGCTGTGTCATGATATCATTATTGGGAGGAGGCTGTGTCATGGTTTCAGTTGTTTGGAGGCTGTGTCATGGTTTCAGTTGTTTTGGAGGCTGTGTCATAGCAACAGGTTTGGAGGAGGCTGTGTCATGGTAACAGGTGTTGGGTCGCTGTGTTTAAGGCAACAGGTGTTGGGATGCGGTATCATGGTAACAGGTGTTTGGAGGCAGTTTCGTGGTAACATGTGTTGGGACGCTGTGTCATTACAACAGGTGTTGGGTCGCTGTGTCGTGGTAACAGATGTTGGAAGGTTGTGTCATGACAACATGTATTGGGATTCTGTGTCATGGTAACAGGTGTTGGTGCCTGTGTCATGGTAACAGGTATTAGGTGGCAATGTCATAGTAACAGGTGATGGGAGGCTGTGTCATGGTAACAGGTGTTGGGAGGCTGTGTCATGGTAACAGATGTTAGGATGCTGTGTCATAGTAACAGGTGTTAGGTAGCTGTGTCCTTGCAACAGGTGTTGGGAGGCTGTGTTATGGTAACAGGCGCTGGGTCCCTACGTCATGGCAACAGGTGTTGGGAGCCTGTGTCATGGTAACAGGTGTTGGGTTGCTGTGTTCTGGAAACAGGTTTTGGGAGGCTATGTCATGGAAACAGGAGTTGGGAGGCTGTGTCATGGTAACATGTGTTGGATCACTGTGTCATGGCAACATGTGTTTGGTCGCTGTGTCATGGTAATAAGTGTTGGGTAGATGTGTCATTGCAACAGTGTGTGGGTCGCTAAGTCATGGTAACAGATGTTGAAACGCTGTGTCATGGTATCAGGTGTTGGGAGGCTGTATCATGGTAACAGATGTTGAGAGGCTGTGTCATAGTAACAGGTGTTGGGAGGCTGTGTCATAGTAGCATGTGTTGGGTAGCTGTGTCATGGCAACAGGTGTTGGGTGGCTGTGTCATGGCAACATGTGTTGGGTGGCTGTGTCATTGCAACATGAGTTGAGAGGCTGTGTCATGGTAACAGGTGTTGGAAGACATTGTCATGGCAACAGGTGTTGGGATTCGGTATAGTGGTAACAGGTGTTGGGTGACTGTGTTCTGGAAACAAGTTTTGGGAGGCTGTGTAATGGTAACAGGTGTTTGGAGACTGTGTCGTGGTAACATGTGTTGGGAAGCTGTGTCATGACAACAGGTGTTGGGTCGCTGTGTCATGGTAACAGGTGTTGGAAGGCTGTGCCATGACAAAATGTGTTGGGAGGCTGTGTCATGGTTTCAGTTGTTAGGGGGCTGTGTCATGGCAACAGGTGTTGGGAGGCTGTGTCATGGTAAGAAGTGTTGGGTGGCTGGGTCATGGTAACAGGTGTTAGGTGGCAGTGTCATGGTAACAGGTTTTGGGAGGCTGTGTCATGGTAACAGGTGTTGGGAGGCTGTGTCATGGTAACAGATGTTAGGAGGCTGTGTCATGGTAAAAGGTGTTGGGTGGCTGTGTCCTGGCAAACGGTGTTGGGAGGCTGTGTCATGGTAACAGATGTTGAGAGGCTGTGTCATGGAAACAGGTGTTGGGATGCTTTTTTATGGTACCAGGTGTTGGGATGCCGTGTCATGGTAACAGGTGTTGGGTCTCTGTGTCATGGTAACATGTGTTGGGTCGCTGTGTTAAAGGCAACAGGTGTTGGATCGCTGTGTCATGGTAACAGGTGTTGGGTGGCTGTTTTCTGGAAACAAGTGTTTTGAGGCTGTGTCATAGTAACAGGTGTTGGGAGGCTGTGTCATGGTAACATGTGTTGGGTAGCTATGTCATGGCAACAGGTGTTGGGTCGCTGTGTCATGGCAACAAGGTGTTGGGTCGCTGTGTCATTGCAAAATATGTTGGGTGGCTGTGTCATTGAAACATGATTTGGGAGGCTGTGTCATGGTAACAGTTGTTGGATGGCTGTGTCATGGAAACAGGTGTTAGGTGGCAGTGTGATGGTAACAGGTGTTGGGAGGCTGTGTCATGGTAACAGGTGTTGGGAGGCTGTGTCATTGTAACAGGGGTTGGGAGGCTGTGTCGTGGTAACAGATGTTGGGACGCTGTGTCATGACAACAGGTGTTTTGTCGCTGTGTCATGGTAACAGGTGTTGGAAGGCTGTGTCATGATATCATGTACTGGGAGGCTGTGTCATGGTTTCAGTTGTTTGGAGGCTGTGTCATGGTTTCAGTTGTTTGGAGGCTGTGTCATAGCAACAGGTTTTGGGAGGCTGTGTCATGGTAACATGTGTTGGGTCGCTGTGTTAAAGGCAACAGGTGTTGGGATGCGGTATCATGGTAACAGGTGTTTGGAGGCAGTTTCGTGGTAACATGTGTTGGGACGCTGTGTCATTACAACAGGTGTTGGGTCGCTGTGTCGTGGTAACAGATGTTGGAAGGTTGTGTCATGACAACATGTATTGGGATTCTGTGTCATGGTAACAGGTGTTGGGTGCCTGTGTCATGGTAACAGGTGTTAGGTGGCAATGTCATAGTAACAGGTGATGGGAGGCTGTGTCATGGTAACAGGTGTTGGGAGGCTGTGTCATGGTAACAGATGTTAGGATGCTGTGTCATAGTAACAGGTGTTAGGTAGCTGTGTCCTTGCAACAGGTGTTGGGAGGCTGTGTTATGGTAACAGGCGCTGGGTCCCTACGTCATGGCAACAGGTGTTGGGAGCCTGTGTCATGGTAACAGGTGTTGGGTTGCTGTGTTCTGGAAACAGGTTTTGGGAGGCTATGTCATGGAAACAGGAGTTGGGAGGCTGTGTCATGGTAACATGTGTTGGATCACTGTGTCATGGCAACATGTGTTTGGTCGCTGTGTCATGGTAATAAGTGTTGGGTAGATGTGTCATTGCAACAGGTGTTGGGTCGCTAAGTCATGGTAACAGATGTTGAAACGCTGTGTCATGGTATCAGGTGTTGGGAGGCTGTATCATGGTAACAGATGTTGAGAGGCTGTGTCATAGTAACAGGTGTTGGGAGGCTGTGTCATAGTAGCATGTGTTGGGTAGCTGTGTCATGGCAACAGGTGTTGGGTGGCTGTGTCATGGCAACATGTGTTGGGTGGCTGTGTCATTGCAACATGAGTTGAGAGGCTGTGTCATGGTAACAGGTGTTGGAAGACATTGTCATGGCAACAGGTGTTGGGATTCGGTATAGTGGTAACAGGTGTTGGGTGATTGTGTTCTGGAAACAAGTTTTGGGAGGCTGTGTAATGGTAACAGGTGTTTGGAGACTGTGTCGTGGTAACATGTGTTGGGAAGCTGTGTCATGGTAACAGGTGTTGGAAGGCTGTGCCATGACAAAATGTGTTGGGAGGCTGTGTCATGGTTTCAGTTGTTAGGGGGCTGTGTCATGGCAACAGGTGTTGGGAGGCTGTGTCATGGTAAGAAGTGTTGGGTGGCTGGGTCATGGTAACAGGTGTTAGGTGGTAGTGTCATGGTAACAGGTTTTGGAGGCTGTGTCATGGTAACAGGTGTTGGGAGGCTGTGTCATGGTAACAGATGTTAGGAGGCTGTGTCATGGTAAAAGGTGTTGGGTGGCTGTGTCCTGGCAAACGGTGTTGGAGGCTGTGTCATGGGAACAGATGTTGAGAGGCTGTGTCATGGAAACAGGTGTTGGGATGCTTTTTATGGTACCAGGTGTTGGGATGCCGTGTCATGGTAACAGGTGTTGGGTCTCTGTGTCATGGTAACATGTGTTGGGTCGCTGTGTTAAGGCAACAGGTGTTGGATCGCTGTGTCATGGTAACAGGTGTTGGGTGGCTGTTTTCTGGAAACAAGTGTTTTGAGGCTGTGTCATAGTAACAGGTGTTGGGAGGCTGTGTCATGGTAACATGTGTTGGGTAGCTATGTCATGGCAACAGGTGTTGGGTCGCTGTGTCATGGCAACAAGGTGTTGGGTCGCTGTGTCATTGAAACATGATTTGGGAGGCTGTGTCATGGTAACAGTTGTTGGATGGCTGTGTCATGGTAACAGTTGTTGGATGGCTGTGTCATGGAAACAGGTGTTAGGTGGCTGTGTCATTGTAACAGGGGTTGGGAGGCTGTGTCGTGGTAACAGATGTTGGGACGCTGTGTCATGACAACAGGTGTTTTGTCGCTGTGTCATGGTAACAGGTGTTGGAAATCTGTGTCATGATATCATGTATTGGGAGGCTGTGTCATGGTTTCAGTTGTTTGGAGGCTGTGTCATGGTTTCAGTTGTTTGGAGGCTGTGTCATAGCAACAGGTTTTGGGAGGCTGTGTCATGGTAACATGTGTTGGGTCGCTGTGTTAAAGGCAACAGGTGTTGGATCGCTGTGTCATGGTAACAGGTGTTGGGTGGCTGTTTTCTGGAAACAAGTGTTTTGAGGCTGTGTCATAGTAACAGGCGTTGGGAGGCTGTGTCATGGTGACATGTGTTGGGTAGCTTTGTCATTGCAACAGGTGATGGGTCGCTGTGTCATGGTAACAGGTGTTAGGTGTCAGAGTCATGGTAACAGGTGTTGGTAGGCTGTGTCGTGGTAAGAGGTGTTGGGAGGCTGTGTCATGGTAACAGATGTTGGGTCATTGTCTCATGGTAACAGGTGTTGGGTGGCTGTGTCATGGTCACACGTGTTAGCTGGCAGTGTCATGGTAAAAGGTGTTGGGAGGCTGTGTCATGGTAACAGTTGTTGGGAGGCTGTGTCATGGTAACAGATGTTAGTAGGCTGTGTCCTGGCAACAGGTGTTGGGTCGTTGTATCATAGTAACAGGTGGTGGGTTGCTGTGTCATGGCAACAGTTGTTGGGTGGCTGTGTCATGTTAACAGGTGTTGGGTGGATGTGTCACGGTAACAGGTTTTGGGAGGCTGTGTCATGGTAACAGGGTGTGGGTGGCTGTTTTCTGGAAACAAGTGTTTGAGGCTGTGTCATAGTAACAGGCGTTGGAGGCTGTGTCATGGTGACATGTGTTGGGTAGCTATGTCATTGCAACAGGTGATGGGTCGCTGTGTCATGGTAACATGTGTTGGGTGGCTGTGTCATTGCAACATGATTTGGGAGGCTGTGTCATGGTAACAGGTGTTGGGAGGCTGTGTCATGGCAACAGGTGTTGGGATGCGGTATCATGGTAACAGGTGTTAGGAGGCTGTGTCGTGGTAACATGTGTTGGGACGCTGTGTCATGACAACAGGTGTTGGGAGGCTGTGTAATGGTTTCAGTTGTTGGAGGCTGTGTCATGACAACAGGTGTTGGGTCGCTGTGTCATGGTAATAGGTGTTGGGTGGCTGTGTCATAGCAACATGTGTAAGGAGGCTGTGTCATGGAAACAGGTGTTGGGACGCTGAGTCATGGCAAAATGTGTTATGGNAGTGTCATGGTAACATGCATTAGGAGGCTGTGTCTTTCTAACTAGTGATGGGAGGCTGTGTCATGGTAACAGGTGTTGGATGGCTGTGTTCTGGTAACAGGTGTTGGGAGGCTTTCTCGCAGTAACATGTGTTGGATCGCTCTATCATGTAAACAGGTGTTGGGTCACTGTTTAATGGTAACAGATGTTGTGAAGCTGTGTCATGGTAACAGGAGTAGGGTGGCTGTGTTCTGGTAACAGGTTTTGGGAGCCTGAGTCAAGGTAACAGAGGTTGGGAGGCTGTGTCATGGTAACATGTGATGGGTCGCCGAGTCATGGCAACAGGTGTTGGGTCGCTGTATCACGGACACAGGTGTTGGGTCGCTGTGTCATGGCAACATGTGTTGGGAGGCTGTGTCATGGTAACAGGAGTTGGGAGGCTGGGTCATGGTAACAGGTGTTGGATGGCTGTGTTCTGGAAAGAAGTTTTGAGAGGCTGTGTCATGGTAACAGACGTTGTGAGGCTGTGTCTTGGTAACAGGTGATAGGTGGCTGTATCATGGTAATATGCGATGGGGCGCTGTGTCAAGGCAACAGGTGTTATGGGGCTGTGTCATGGTAACCGGTGTTGCGTGGCTGTGTTCTAGAAAATGGTGTTGGGAGGCTGTGTCATGGTAAGAGATGTTGAGAGGCTGTGTCAAAGTAACAGGTGTTGGGAGGCTGTGTCATGGTAACAGGTGTTGGGAGATTGTTTCATTGTAACAGGTGTTGGGTGGCTGTGCCATAGTAACAGGTCTTGGGACGCTGTGTCATGGTAACAGGCGGTAAGAGGCTGTGTCATTCTAACATGTGATGGGAGGCCGTGTCGTGGTAACAGTTGTTGGGAGGCTGCGTCATGGTAACAGGTTTTGGGTGGCTGTGTTCTGGTAACAGGTGTTGGGAGGCTTTCTCGCAAAAAACATGTGTTAGGTCGTTGTGTCAAGGAAACAGGTGTTGGGTCGCTGTTTCATGGTAACAGGTGTTGGGAGGCTGTGTTATGGTAACAGGTGTTGGGAGGCTGCATCATGGTATTAGTTGTTGGGTGGCTGTGTCATGGTAACGGGTGTTGGGTGGCTGTGTCATGGTAACGGGTGTTGGGTGGCTGTGTCCTGGCAACAGGTGTTGGGTCGTTGTGTCATGGTAACAGGTGTTGGGTTGCTTTGTCATGGCAACAGGTGTTGTGTGGCTGTGTCATGGTAACAAATGTTGGGAGCCTGTTTCATGGTAACAGGTGTTGGGTGGCTGTGTTATGGAAACAAGTGTTGGGAAGCTGTGCCAAGGTAATAGGTGTTGGGTCGCTGTGTCTTGGTACCAGTTGTTGGGTCTATGTGTCATGGAAACAGGTGTTGGGAAGGTGTGTTATGGTAACAGGTTTTGGGTGGCTGAGTCATGGTAAAAGGTTTTGGGTCGCTGTGTCAGGGTTACATGCATTAGGAGTCTGTGTCATTCTTAACAGGTGATAAGAGGCTGTGTCATGTTAATAGTTGTTGGGAGTCAACAACTGTTAACTGTATGGGCATATAGAGGGACTAAGTATCTCCCTGTCATTATTAATGCCTAGAAATGGCAACAGGTGTTGGGTCGCTGTGTCATGGTAACAGATGTTGAGAGGCTGTGTCATGGTAACAGGTGTTGGGAGGCTGTGTCATGGTAACAGGTGTTGGGAGGCTGTGTCATGGTCACTAAGTGCTGGGAGGTTGTGTCATGGTAACAGCTGTTGAAAGGCAGTGTCATGGTAACAGGTGTTGGGTGGCTGTGTTCTGTAAACAGGTCTTTTGAGGCTGTGTCATAGTAACAGGTGTTGGCAGACTGTGTCATGGTAACATGTGTTGGGTAGCTGTCTCATGACAACAGGTGTTGGGAGGCTGTGTCATGGTAACAGGTGTTGGGAGGCTGTGTCATGGTAACAGGTGAAAAGATGCTGTGTAATGGTAACAGGTGTTGGGTGGCTTTGTCATGGTAATAGGTGTTGGTAGGCTGTGTCATGGAAACAGATGTTGAGAGGCTGTGTCATTATAACAGGTATTGTGAGGCTGTGTCATGGTAACAGGTGTTGGGTGACTGTGTTAAGGAAATAGGTGTCGGGTAGCAGTGTCATAGTAATGGGTGTTGGAAGGCTGTGACATGGGAACAGGTGTTGGGCGGCTGTGTTATTTCAACGTGTGTTGGGAGTCTGTATCATGGTAACAGTTGTTGGGAAGCTGTGTCATAGTAACAGGTGTTGGCAGACTGTGTCATGGCAACAGATGTTGGGTCGCTGTGTCGTGGTAACAGATGTTGAGAGGCTGTGTCATGGTAACAGGTGTTGGGAGGCTGTGTTATGGTAACAGGAGTTGGGTGGCTGTGTTCTGGAAACAGGTGTTTTGAGGGTGTGTCATAGTAACAGGTGTTGGCAGGATGTGTCATAGTAACATGTGTGGGGTAGCTGTGTCATGGCAACAGGAGTTGGGTCGCTGTATTATGGTAACAGGTGTTGGGTGGCAGTGTCTTGGGAACAGGTGTTGGGTGACTGTGTCATGGTAATAGGTGTTGGGTGGTTGTGTCATGATAACAGGTGTTGGGAGCCTGTGTCATGGTAACAGGTGTAGGGAGGCTGTGTCATGGTAACAGGTGTTGGGAGGCTGTGTCATGGTAACAGGTGTAAAGAGGCAGTGTGATGGTAACAGGTGTTTGGTGGCTGTGTCATGGTAATAGGTGTTGGGAGGCTGTCATGGTAACAGATGTTGAGAGGTTGTGTCATTATAACAGGTGTTGGGAGTCTGCTTCATGGTAACATATGATAGGTGGCTATATTAAGGAAATAGGTGCTGGGTAGCGGTGTCATGGTAACAAGTGTTGGGAGGTTGTTTCATGGTAACAGGTGTTGGGTGGCTGTGTCATGGTAACTGGTGTTGAGTTGCTTTGCCATGGTAACAGGCGTTAAGAGGCTGTTTCATACTAACAGGTGTTGGGAGCCTGTGTCATGGTAACAGGTGGTTGGAAGCTGTGTCACTGAAACAGGTGTTGGGTGGCTGTGTTCTGGAAACAGGTGCTGGGAGGCTGTGTCATAGTAACAGGTGTTGGGAGGCTGTGTCATGGTAACATGTGTTGGGTAGCTGTGTCTTGGCAACAGGTGTTGGGTCACTGTGTCATGGTAACAGGTGTTGGGTGGCTGTGACATATCAACATGTGTTGGGAGGCTGTATCATGGTAACAGTTGTTGGGAAGCTGTGTCATGGCAACAGGCGTTGGGATGCTGTGTCATGGTAACAGGTGTTGGGTTGCTGTGTCATGGCAACAAGTGTTGGGTGGCTGTGGCATGGAAACAGGTAAGTTGGGTAACTGTGTCATGGTAACAGGTGTTGGGAGCCTGTGTCATGGTAACATGTGTTGGATTGCTGTGTCATGGTAACTGGTGTTGGGTGACTGTGTCATGGCAACAGGTGTTGGGAGGCTGTGTCATAGTAACAGGTGTTGTGTCGCTGTGTCATGACAACAGGTGCTGGGTTCCTGTGTCATGGCAACAGGTGTTGGTAGTCTGTGTCATGGTAACAGGTGTAGTGAGTCTGTGTCATAGTAACAGGTGTTGGGTGGCTGTGTCATGGTAACAGGTCTTAGGAGGGTGTGTCTTGGTAACAGGTGTTGTGGTGTCTGTGTCATGGTAACAGGTGTAGTGATTATGTGTCATGGTAACAAGTTTTGGGTGGCTGTGTCATAGTAACTGGTCTTAGGAGGCTGTGTCCTGGTAACAGGCGTTGGGTGGCTGTGTCATGGTAACAGGTGTTGGGACGCTGTTTCATGGTAACAGGTGTTGGGTCGCCCTGTCATGGAAACAGGTGTTGGGAAGCTGTGTCATGGTGACAGGTTTTGGTCGATGTGTCATGGTAAAACATGTTGGGTCGCTGTGTCATGGTAAAACATGTTGGGTCGCTGTGTCATGGTAATATGCATTTAGAGGCTGAGTCATTCTAACAGGTGATGGGAGGCTGTGTCATGGTAACGGCTGTTGGAAGGCTGTATCATGTTAACAGCTGTTGGGTGGCTGTGTTCTGGTAACAGGTGTTCTGAGGCTTTGTCGCAGTAACATGTGTTGGTTCGCTGTGTCATGGCAAAAGGTGTTGGGTCGCTGTTTCATGGTAACAGGTGTTGGGAAGCTGTGTCAAGGTAACATGTATTGGGAGGCTCTGTCATGGTAACAGGTGTTGGAGGCTGTGTCATGGCAACAGGTGTTGGTAAGCTGTGTCATGGTAACAGTTGTTGGGTGGCTGTGTTCTGGAAACAGGTTTCGTGAGGCTGTGTCATAGTAACAGGTGTTGGGAGGCTGTGTCATGGTAACATGTGTTGGGTCGCTGTGCCATGGCAACAGGTGTTGGGTTGCTGTGTTATGGTAACAGGTGTTAGGTGGCTCGGTCATGGCAACATGTGTTGGGATGCTGTATCATCGTTTTAGTTGTTGGGAGACTGTGTTATGGCAACAGGTGTTTGGAGGTTGTGTTATTGTAATAACTAGTATTAAATCATATATACAGCCCAGCTCAATACTGCAGCTTGCCAAATGATGTTGAGTGGCTGCCCGTAGGTCAGTTGAACTGTACCCAAGTTGAACTCCCCAGACACACTAACTCTTCTGTCTTAAAAAACGCTTACCAGTGGAAACATGCTCCACCCCCTAGCTCCTAGGCCCAAATTAACTCCGCCTATCCCAAGCTTATGGCCAATGGATTTAAACATAACTAGGTGATCTAGAAACTGGGCCAATGGCATGGACAGGCACTACCCTGAGGGACTCTGCCTCTCTACTCAACCAATGAACACAGAGTGTCACTCTTAGGCCAGCCAACTCTTGACTTAGCTCCGCGCCCTAGGTTCCTGGGACATAGGCCTGTTCTGAAAGTTCTGTTTTACTCCCATAGGATCATGAACCGTTCCCACGCTACAACAGGAAACCCAAACGGTCAAGTTATTGGGGTCCTACGCGCCGGCTGCTCGGGTTCGTTGTTTTGTATGTTTAGGCGGGCTCGCGATTTCGTTGCTCAGAGCCACACGTATTTTAAGTGTAATGATTTAGTGCGTCATACGGGAAACTGAGAGAATTTGGGGTATGCGTTTCGCTCTGAAATCTATGGACAGAAATTAGTTCTCGTTTCTCTGCATAGCTTTCAGGGGTGTGCAACACAGTTATATGTTGTACAGCAATCTGTTCGGCAGGTTGTCTGGGAAATTATCAGAGAAGGATGCTTACTGATATATTTCTGAAGTACTAGGAGTTGCTTCGAGTTCTAGATTTTAACGGGAAGGTCGCAGACGGCGTACTGACGCCTAGAGTGTGGCTGAGTTATCGTCATAGAGGGAGTCATGTTTTGCAGCGAGGCTGACTTCAAACATTCTAGTCTGGAATTGTGTCTTAGGGAGGACAGCTGCAAGTGTGGATGTTTTTCCCCAAGGGCTGGTCAGACGTAGCTTCCGGTCGTAGCTCAGCGAGGAACAATCGTAGTTAATCATCACGAGAGTAGTCTTAAAATTAGTTAAGAGTAGTCATTACAATAGTTCAGCAGATGGTTTTAGGAGACGTTACAAAGTACTAAATTAAGTTCCCTGTATATCAAGTTCCCTTTCAGGTTAGCATCCCACCGCTGCCACCATTGTAATAACTAGTACTAAATCATATATACATTGTAACCTTTGGTAACTCATAATTTATCTACTAAAATATGCCGTGTACCATTGCTATAACCCTGACTACCCTTAAACATAAAATTGTAATCATTCACTGTATAATTCTCTTTCTCTCTCCACTTAATAACCCAGCTCAACACTGTTACCGTCCAGTATGACCCCTCACTGGACTGCCACGAATATAAACTGAATATTAAATGAGGACACCACAAGGATAGGGGTTATTAATTTTCTTACCTTGAAACGCTGCCACAACCTTCCATATAAAAATGAATGTGTCTATAATTATTGGTCCCCAGGAAGGGAGGGACTCGATAATCAGGGAACTCAACGGACAAGTGATTGAATTTGAATGGATTAATACTTTAGTCTAACTGAACTGAACGGGAGATTCTCGATCGACTTTATTATTCATAAGATGGAGAAACACAGGGGAATTTCCAAACAGCAACTGAAGATCACAAGAATGAATAATACATTCAAATTATCAAAGGGGACAGATAACTCACCAAAATGACATTAACATTATTTTATTATTGACACTGTATATTTAAATCACAATTGAAATATAGCCTACTCTGACTAACTCGAGGCAAATGGTGCGTAATACTGATATACAAGAACATTGGAACACACTACCTTCAATACTGCAGCTTGCCAAATGATGTTGAGTGGCTGCCCGTAGGTCAGTTGACCTGTACCCAAGTTGAACTCCCCAGACACACTAACTCTTCTGTCTTAAAAAACGCTTACCAGTGGAAACAGGCTCCACCCCCTAGCTCCTAGGCCTAAATTAACTCCGCCTATCCTAAGCCTATTGTCAATGGATTTAAACATAACTAGGTGATCTAGAAACTGGGCCAATGGCATGGACAGGCACTACCCTGAGAGACTCTGCCTCTCTACTCAACCAATGAACACAGAGTGTCACCCTTAGGCCAGCCAACTCTTGACTAAGCTCCGCCCCCTAGGTTCCTGGGACATAGGCCTGTTCTGAAAGTGCTGTTTTACTCCCGTAGGATCATGAACCGTTCCCACGCTACAACAGGAAACCCAAATTGTCGTCTAGCTCCCAGCTCCCTCACTCGAAACATGAGAATTATGGTAATTTGTCACTGTTCTAAAACTGTCAACTGGTGAGGCTAAGGCAGGAGAGGGAAGAATGACCAGATTTCGGACTGAGGACTGACAAATCCATTACATCATGATAACAAGTGTTGGGGGCTTATGTCATGGTAACAGGTGTTAGGTGGCAGGGTCATTGTAACAGATGTTGTGAGGCTGTGTCATGGTAACAGGTGTTTGTAGGCTGCATCATGGTAACAGATGTTAGGAGGCTGTGTCATGGTAACAGGTGTTGGGTGGCTGTGTCCTGGCCACAGGTGTTGGGTCGTTGTCATGGTAACAGTTGGTGGTGGGTTGCTGTCATGGCAACAGGTGTTGGGTGGCTGTGTCATGGTAACAGATACTCGGGGGCTGTGTCATGGTAACAGGTAATGGGAGGCTGTGTCATGGTAACAGATGTTGAGAGGCTGTGTCATGGAAACAGGTGTTGGGATGCTATGTCATGGTAACAGGTGTTAGGTCGCTGTGTCATGGTAACAGGTGTTGGGAGGCTGCGTCATGGTAACAGGTGTTGGGATGCGGTGTACTGGTAACAGGTGTTGGGTGGCTGTGTTCTGGAAACATGTTTTGGGAGGCTGTGTCGTGGTAACGTGTGTTGGGACGCTGTGTCATGACAACAGGTGTTGGGTCGCTGTGTCATGGTAACAGATGTTTAGAGGCTGTGTCATGGAAACAGGTGTTGGGATGCTTTGTTATGGTACCAGGTGTTGGGATGCTGTGTCATGGTAACAGGTGGTGGGTCTCTGTGTTATGGTAACATTTGTTGGGTCGCGGTGTCAAGGCAACAGGTGTTGGGTCGCTGTGTCATGGTAATAGGTGTTGGGTGGTGGTGTCATAGCAACATGTGTAAGGAGGCTGTGTCATGGAAACAGGTGTTGGGATGCTGTGTCATGGCAACAGGTGTTATGGGGCTGTGTCATGGTAACAGGTGTTGGAGGCTGTGTCATGGCAACAGGTGTTGGTAAGCTGTGTCATGGTAACAGTTGTTGGGTGGCTGTGTTCTGGAAACAGGTTTCGTGAGGCTGTGTCATAGTAACAGGTGTTGGGAGGCTGTGTCATGGTAACATGTGTTGGGTCGCTGTGCCATGGCAACAGGTGTTGGGTTGCTGTGTTATGGTAACAGGTGTTAGGTGGCTCGGTCATGGCAACATGTGTTGGGATGCTGTATCATCGTTTTAGTTGTTGGGAGACTGTGTTATGGCAACAGGTGTTTGGAGGTTGTGTTATTGTAATAACTAGTATTAAATCATATATACAGCCCAGCTCAATACTGCAGCTTGCCAAATGATGTTGAGTGGCTGCCCGTAGGTCAGTTGAACTGTACCCAAGTTGAACTCCCCAGACACACTAACTCTTCTGTCTTAAAAACGCTTACCAGTGGAAACATGCTCCACCCCCTAGCTCCTAGGCCCAAATTAACTCCGCCTATCCCAAGCTTATGGCCAATGGATTTAAACATAACTAGGTGATCTAGAAACTGAACCAATGGCATGGACAGGCACTACCCTGAGGGACTCTGCCTCTCTACTCAACCAATGAACACAGAGTGTCACTCTTAGGCCAGCCAACTCTTGACTTAGCTCCGCGCCCTAGGTTCCTGGGACATAGGCCTGTTCTGAAAGTTCTGTTTTACTCCCATAGGATCATGAACCGTTCCCACGCTACAACAGGAAACCCAAACGGTCAAGTTATTGGGGTCCTACGCGCCGGCTGCTCGGGTTCGTTGTTTTGTATGTTTAGGCGGGCTCGCGATTTCGTTGCTCAGAGCCACACGTATTTTAAGTGTAATGATTTAGTGCTTCATACGGGAAACGAGAGAATTTGGGGTATGCGTTTCGCTCTGAAATCTATGGACAGAATTAGTTCTCGTTTCTCTGCATAGCTTTCAGGTGGCAACACAGTTATATGTTGTACAGCAATCTGTTCGGCAGGTTTCTGGAAATTATCAGAGAAGGATGCTTACTGATATATTTCTGAAGTACTAGGAGTTGCTTCGAGTTCTAGATTTTAACGGGAAGGTCGCAGACGGCGTACTGACGCCTAGAGTGTGGCTGAGTTATCGTCATAGAGGGAGTCAGTTTTGCAGCGAGGCTGACTTCAAACATTCTAGTCTGGAATTGTGTCTTAGGGAGGACAGCTGCAAGTGTGGATGTTTTTCCCCAAGGGCTGGTCAGACGTAGCTTCCGGTCGTAGCTCAGCGAGGAACAATCGTAGTTAATCATCACGAGAGTAGTCTTAAAATTAGTTAAGAGTAGTCATTACAATAGTTCAGCAGATGGTTTTAGGAGACGTTACAAAGTACTAATTAAGTTCCCTGTATCAAGTCCCTTTCAGGTTAGCATCCCACCGCTGCCACCATTGTAATAACTAGTACTAAATCATATATACATTGTAACCTTTGGTAACTCATAATTTATCTACTAAATATGCCGTGTACCATTGCTATAACCCTGACTACCCTTAAACATAAAATTGTAATCATTCACTGTATAATTCTCTTTCTCTCTCCACTTAATAACCCAGCTCAACACTGTTACCGTCCAGTATGACCCCTCACTGGACTGCCACGAATATAAACTGAATATTAAATGAGGACACCACAAGATAGGGGTTATTAATTTTCTTACCTTGAAACGCTGCCACAACCTTCATATAAAAATGATGTGTCTATAATTATTGGTCCCCAGGAAGGGAGGGACTCGATAATCAGGGAACTCAACGGACAAGTGATTGAATTTGAATGGATTAATCTTAGTCTAACTGATGAACTGAACGGGAGATTCTCGATCGACTTTATTATTCATAAGATGGAGAAACACAGGGGAATTTCCAAACAGCAACTGAAGATCACAAGAATGAATAATACATTCAAATTATCAAAGNGAATTTGTGTTATGGTAACAGGTGTTGGGAGGCTGTGTCATGGTAACAGGTGCTAGGTGGCTGTATCATGGTAACAGGTGTTGGGTGGCTGTATCATGGTAATAGGTGTTGGGTGGCTGTGTCATGGTAACAGGTGTTGGAGGCTGTGTCATGGTAACAGGTGTAGTGAGGCTGTGTCATGGTAACAGGTGTTGGAGGCTGAGGTCATGGTAATAGGTGTTGGGTGGCTGTGTCATGGTAACGGGTGTTGGGTGGCTGTGTCCTGGCAACAGGTGTTGGGTCGTTGTGTCATGGTAACAGGTGTTGGGTTGCTTTGACATGGCAACAGGTGTTGGGTGGCTGTGTCATGGTAACAGGTGTTGGGAGCCTGTTTCATGGTAACAGGTGTTGGGTGGCTGTGTTATGGAAACAGGTGTTGGGAAGCTGTGCCAAGGTAACAGGTGTTGGGTCGCTGTGTCTTGGTAACAGTTGTTGGGTCTATGTGTCGTGGAAACAGGTGTTGGGAAGCTGTGTTATGGTAACAAGGTTTTGGGTCGCTCAGTCATGGTAAAAGGTTTTGGGTAGCTGTGTCAGGGTAACATGCATTAGAAGTCTGTGTCATTCTAACTGGTGATGGGAGGCTGTGTCATGTTAACAGTTGTTGGGAGGCTGTGTCATGGTAACAGGTGTTGGGTGGCTGTGTTCTGGTAACAGGTGTTTGGGCTTTCTCGCAGTAACATGTGTTTGGTCGCTGTATCATGGGAACAGGTGGTGGGTCGCTGTTTCATGGTAACAGGTGTTGGGAGGCTGTGTCATGGTAACAGGTGTTGGGTGGCTGTGTTTTGGAAGCAGGTTTTGTGAGCCTGAGTCATGGTAACAGGTGTTGGGAGGCTGTGTCATGGAAACATGTGATGGGTAGCTGAGTCATGGCAACAGGTGTTGGGTCGCTGTATCACGGCAACAGGTGTTGGGTGGCTGTGTCATGGTAACATGTGTTGGGACGCTGTGTCATTGCAACAGGTGTTGGGAGGCTGTGTCATGGTAACAGGTGTTGAGAGGCTGTGTCATTGTAACAGGTGTTGTGAGGCAGTGTCATGATAACAGGTGTTGGGAGGCTGTTTCATGGTAACAGGTTTTGGGTCGCTGTGTCATGGTAACAGGTGTAGGGAGGCTGTGTCATCGCGATAGGTGTTGGGAGGCTGTGTCATGGTAACTGGTGTTGGGTGGCTGTGTTCTGGTAACAGGTGTTTGGAGGCTTTCTCGCAGTAACATGTGTTTGGTCGCTGTATCATGGGAACAGGTGGTGGGTCGCTGTTTCATGGTAACAGGTGTTGGGAGGCTGTATCATGGTAACAGGTGTTGGGTGGCTGTGTTTTGGAAGCAGGTTTTGTGAGCCTGAGTCATGGTAACAGGTGTTGGGAGGCTGTGTCATGGAAACATGTGATGGGTAGCTGAGTCATGGCAACAGGTGTTGGGTCGCTGTATCACGGCAACAGGTGTTGGGTGGCTGTGTCATGGTAACATGTGTTGGGACGCTGTGTCATTGCAACAGGTGTTGGGAGGCTGTGTCATGGTAACAGGTGTTGAGAGGCTGTGTCATTGTAACAGGTGTTGTGAGGCAGTGTCATGATAACAGGTGTTGGGAGGCTGTTTCATGGTAACAGGTTTTGGGTCGCTGTGTCATGGTAACAGGTGTAGGGAGGCTGTGTCATCGCGATAGGTGTTGGGAGGCTGTGTCATGTTAACAAGTGTTGGGAGGCTGTGTCGTGGCAACAGGTGTTGGGAGGCTGTGTCATGGCAACAGGTTTTGGGAGGCTGTGTCATGGTAACTGGTGTTGGGTGGCTGTGTTCTGGAAACAGGTTTTGGGAGGTTGTGTCATGGGAACAGGTGTTGGGAGGCTGTGTCATGGTAACAGGTGTAGTGAGGCTGTGTCCTGGCAACAGGTGTTGGGTGGCTGTGTCATGGTAACATGTGTTGGGAGGCTGTGTCATTTCACCAGGTGTTGGGAGGCTGTGTCGAGATAGAAGGTGTTGGGTGGCTGTGTTCTGGAAACAGGTGTTGGGAGGCTGTGACATGGTAACAGGTGTTAGGTCGCTGTGTCATGGTAATAGGTGTTGGGAGGCTGTGTCATGGCAACAGGTTTTGGGAGGTTGTGTCATGGTAACTGGTGTTGGGTGTCTGTGTTCTCGAAACAGGTTTTGGGAGGCTGTGTCATGTTAACAGGTGTTAGGAGTCTGTGTCATGGTAACAGGTGTTGGGTGGCTGTGTCCTGGCAACAGGTGTTGGGTCGTTGTGTCATGGTAACAGGTGTTGTGTTGCTGTGTTATGGCAACAGATGTTGGGTGGAAGTGTGATGCCAACAGGTGTGGAGGCTGTGTCATGGTAACAGGTGTTGAGAGGCTGTGTCATTGTAACAGGTGTTGGGAGCCTGTTTTATGGTTACAGGTGTTGGGTGGCAACTTATGAAAACAAGTCTTGGGAAGCTGTGCCAAGGTAACAGGTGTTGGGTCGCTGTGTTTTGGTAACAGGTGTTAGGTCGCTGTGTCATGAAAACAGGTGTTGGGAAGCTGTGTCATGGTAAGAGATTTTGGTTCGCTGTGTCATGGTAAAAGTTTTCGGGTCGAAGTGTCATGGTAACATGCATTAGGAGGCTGTGTCATTATAACAAGTGATGGGAGGCTGTCATGGGAACAGGTGTTGGGTGGCTGTGTTCTGGTAACAGGTGTTGGAAGGCTTTCTCGCAGTAACATGTGTTGGATCGCTGAATCATGTGAACAGGTGTTGGTTCGCTGTTTAATGGTAACAGGTGTTGTGAAGCTGTGTCATGGTAACATGTGTTGGGTTGCTGTGTTCTGGAAACAGGTTTTGGGAGCCTGAGTCAAGGTAACAGGTGTTGGGAGGCTGTGTCATGGTAACATGTGATGGGTCGCTGAGTCATGGCAACAGGTGTTGGGTCGCTGTATCACGGCAACAGGTATTGGGTGGTTGTGTCATAGCAACATGTGTTGGGAGGCTGCGTCATGGTAACAGGAGTTGGGAGGCTGGGTCATGGTGACAGGTGTTGGATGGCTGTGTTCTGGAAAGAAGTTTTGAGAGGCTGTGTTACGGTGACAGATGTTGTGAGACTGTGTCATGGTAACAGGTGATGGGTGGCTGTGTCATGGTAATATGTTTTGGGGCGCTGTGTCAAGGCAACAGGTGTTATGGGGCTGTGTCATGGTAACCGGTGTTGCTTGGCTGTGTTCTAGAAACTGGTGTTGGAAGGCTGTGTCATGGTAACAGATGTTGAGAGGCTGTGTCATGGTAACAGGTGTTGGGAGATTGTTTCATTGTAACAGGTGTTGGGTGGCTGTGTCATGGTAACAGGTGTTGGGAGATTGTTTCATTGTAACAGGTGTTGGGTGGCTGTGCCATAGTAACGGGTCTTGGGACGCTGTGTCATGGTAACAGGCGTTAAGAGGCTGTGTCATTCTAACATGTGATGGGAGGCCGTGTCGTGGTAAAAGTTGTTGGGAGGCTGCGTCATGGTAATAGGTTTTGGGTGGCTGTGTTCTGGTAACAGGTGTTGGGAGGCTTTCTCGCAGAAACATGTGTTAAGTCGCTGTGTCATGGCAACAGGTGTTGGGTCGCTGTTTCATGGTAACAGGTGTTGGGATGCTGCGTCATGGCAACATGTGTTGGAAGGCTGTGTCATGGTATCAGGTGTTGGGTGGCTGTGTCATGGTAACGGAAGTTGGGAGGCTGTGTCATGGTAACAGGTGTGGGGAGGCTGTGTCATGGTAACATGTGTAGTGAGGCTGTGTCATGGTAACAGGTGTTGGGAGGCTCAGTCACGGTAAGAGGTGTTGGGTGGCTGTGTCATGGTAACGGGTGTTGGGTGGCTGTGTCCTGGCAACAGGTGTTGGGTCGTTGTGTCATGGTAACAGGTGTTCGGTTGCTTTGTCATGGCAACAGGTGTTGAGTGGCTGTGTCATGGTAACAGGTGTCGGGAGCCTGTTTCATGGTAATAGGTGTTGGGTGTCTGTGTTATGGAAACAGGTGTTGGGAAGCTGTGCCAAGGTAACAGGTGTTGGGTCGCTGTGTCTTGGTAACAGTTGTTGGGTCTATGTGTCATGGAAACAGGTGTTGGGAAGCTGTGATTTGGTAACAGGTTTTGGGTCTCTGAGTCATGGTAAAATGTTTTGGGTCGCTGTGTCATGGTAACATATATTAGGAGTCTGTGTCATTCTAACAGTTGATGGGAGGCTGTATCATGTTAACAGTTGTTGGGAGTCTGTGTCATGGTAACAGGTGTAGTGAGGCTGTGTCATCTTAACAGATGTTGGATGGCTGCGTCATGGCAATAGTTGTGTGGCTGAGTCATGTTAACAGGTGTTAGGAGTCTCTGGCATGGTAACAGGTGTTGGGTGGCTGTGTCCTGGCAACAGGTGTTGGGTGGTTGTGTCATGGTAACAGGTCTTGTGTTGCTGTATTATGGCAACATGTGATGGGTGGAAGTGTGATGCCAACAGGTGTTGGGAGGCTGAGTCATGGCAACAGGTGTTGGGAGGCTGTGTCATGGTAACCGGTGTTGGGAGGCTGTGTCATGGTAACAGATGTTTGGAGGCTGTGTCATGGTAACAGGTGTTGGGTGGCTGTGTCCTGGCAATAGGTGTTGGGTCATTGTGTCATGGTAACAGGTGGTGGGTTGGTGTGTCATCTCAACAGGTGTTGGGTGGCTGTGTCATGGTAACAGGTGTTGGGTGGCTGTGTCATGGTAACAGGTGTTCGGAGGCTGTGTCATGGTAATAGATGTTGGGATACTGTGTCATGGTAACAGGTGTTGGGTCGCTGTATCATGGTAACAGGTGTTGGGTCGCTGTGTCTTGGTAACAGGTGTTGGGAGCCTGTGTCATGGTAACAGGTGTTGGGAGGCTGTGCCATGGTAACAGGTGTTGCGTCCCTGCGTCATGGCAACAGGTGTTGGGAGGCTGTGTCATGGTAACAGGTGATGGATGGCTGTGTTTTGGAAACAGGTTTTGGGAGGCTATGTCATGGAAACAGGTGATGATTGGCTGTGTCATGGTAATATGTTTTGTGGCGCTGTGTCAAGGCAACAGGCGTTATGGGGCTGTGACATGGTAACCGGTGTTGCGTAGCTGTGTTCTAGAAACTGGTGTTGGGAGGCTTTATCATGGTAACAGATGTTGAGAGGCTGTATCATGGTAACAGGTGATGGGGGCTGTGTCAAGGTAACTGATGTTGGGTGGCTGTGTTAAGGAAATAGGTGATGGGTAGCGGAGTCATAGTAACAGGTGTTGGGAGGCTGTGTCATGGTAACAGGTGTTGGGAGATTGTTTCATTGTAACAGGTGTTGGGTGGCTGTGTCATGGTAACAGGCGTTAAGAGGCTGTGTCATGGTAACAGGCGTTAAGAGGCTGTGTCATTCTATCATGTGATGGGAGGCCATGCCGTGGTAACAGTTGTTGGGAGGCTGCGTCATGGTAACAGGTTTTGAGTAGCTGTGTTCTGGTAACAGGTGTTGGGAGGCTTTCTCGCAGAAACATGTGTTAGGTCGCTGTGTCATGGCAACAGGTGTTGGATCGCTGTTTAATGGTAACAGGTGTTGGGAGGGTGCGTCATGGCAACATGTGTTGGAAGGCTGTGTCATGGTAACAGGTGTTGGGTGGCTGTGTCATGGTAACGGGTTTTGGGTGGCTGTGTCATGGTAACAGGTGTTGGGAGGCTGTGTCATGGTAACAGGTGTAGTGAGGCTGTTTCATGGTAATAGGTGTTGGGAGGCTGAGTCATGGTAATATGTGTTGGGTGGCTGTGTCATGGTAACGGGTGTTGGGTGGCTGTGTGCTGGCAACAGGTGTTGGGTCGTTGTGTCATGGTAGCAGGTGTTGGGTTGCTTTGTCATGGCAACAGGTGTTGTGTGGCTATGTCATGGTAACAGGTGTTGGGAGCCTGTTTCATGGTAACAGATGTTGGGTGGATGTGTTATGGAAACAGGTGTTGGGAAGCTGTGCCAAGGTAACAGGTGTTGGGTCGCTGTATCTTGGTAACAGTTTCCGGGTCTATGTGTCATGGAAACAGGTGTTTGGAAGCTTAGTTATGATAACAGCTGTTTGGAGGCTTTCTCGCAGTAACATGTGTTTGGTCGATGTATCATGGGAACTGGCAGTGGGTCGCTGTTTCATGGTAACAGGTGTTGGGAGGCTTTGTCATGGTAACAGGTGTTGAGAGGCTGTGTCATGGTAACAGGTGATGGGAGCCAGTTTCATGGTGACAGGTGTTGGGTGGCAACTTATGAAAACACGTCTTGGGAAGTTGTGCCAAGGTAACAGGTGTTGGGTCGCTGTGTCTTGGTAACAGGTGTTGGGTCGCTGTGTCATGAAAACAGGTGTTGGGAAGCTGTGTCATTGTAACAGGTTTTGGTTCGCTGTGGCATGGTAAAAGTTTTCGGGTCGAAGTGTCATGGTAACATGCATTAGGAGGCTGTGTCTTTCTAACTAGTGATGGGAGGCTGTTTCATGGTAACAGGTGTTGGATGGCTGTGTTCTGGCAACAGGTGTTGGGTCGTTGTGTCATGGTAACAGGTGTTGTGTTGCTGTGTTATGGCAACAGATGTTGGGTGGAAGTGTGATGCCAACAGGTGTGGAGGCTGTGTCATGGTAACAGGTGTTGAGAGGCTGTGTCATGGTAACAGGTGATGTGAGCCAGTTTCATGGTGACAGGTGTTGGGTGGCAACTTATGAAAACACGTCTTGGGAAGCTGTGCCAAGGTAACAGGTGTTGGGTCGCTGTGTCTTGGTAACAGGTGTTGGGTCGCTGTGTCATGAAAACAGGTGTTGGGAAGCTGTGTCATTGTAACAGGTTTTGGTTCGCTGTGGCATGGTAAAAGTTTTCGGGTCGAAGTGTCATGGTAACATGCATTAGGAGGCTGTGTCTTTCTAACTAGTGATGGGAGGCTGTGTCATGGTAACAGGTGTTGGGTGGCTGTGTTCTGGTAACAGGTGTTTGGAGGCTTTCTCGCAGTAACATGTGTTTGGTCGCTGTATCATGGGAACAGGTGGTGGGTCGCTGTTTCATGGTAACAGGTGTTGGGAGGCTGTGTCATGGTAACAGGTGTTGGGTGGCTGTGTTTTGGAAGCAGGTTTTGTGAGCCTGAGTCATGGTAACAGGTGTTGGAGGCTGTGTCATGGAAACATGTGATGGGTAGCTGAGTCATGGCAACAGGTGTTGGGTCGCTGTCTCACGGCAACAGGTGTTGGGTGGCTGTGTCATGGTACATGTGTTGGGACGCTGTGTCATTGCAACAGGTGTTGGGAGGCTGTGTCATGGTAACAGGTGTTGAGAGGCTGTGTCATTGTAACAGTGTTGTGAGGCAGTGTCATGATAACAGGTGTTGGGAGGCTGTTTCATGGTAACAGGTTTGGGTCGCTGTGTCATGGTAACAGGTGTAGGGAGGCTGTGTCATCGCGATAGGTGTTGGGAGGCTGTGTCATGTTAACAAGTGTTGGGAGGCTGTGTCGTGGCAACAGGTGTTGGGCTGTGTCATGGCAACAGGTTTTGGGAGGCTGTGTCATGGTAACTGGTGTTGGGTGGCTGTGTTCTGGAAACAGGTTTTGGGAGGTTGTGTCATGGGAACAGGTGTTGGGAGGCTGTGTCATGGTAACAGGTGTAGTGAGGCTGTGTCCTGGCAACAGGTGTTGGGTGGCTGTGTCATGGTAACATGTGTTGGGAGGCTGTGTCATTTCACCAGGTGTTGGGAGGCTGTGTCGAGATAGAAGGTGTTGGGTGGCTGTGTTCTGGAAACAGGTGTTGGGAGGCTGTGACATGGTAACAGGTGTTAGGTCGCTGTGTCATGGTAATAGGTGTGGGAGGCTGTGTCATGGCAACAGGTTTGGGAGGTTGTGTCATGGTAACTGGTGTTGGGTGTCTGTGTTCTCGAAACAGGTTTTGGGAGGCTGTGTCATGTTAACAGGTGTTAGGAGTCTGTGTCATGGTAACAGGTGTTGGGTGGCTGTGTCCTGGCAACAGGTGTTGGGTCGTTGTGTCATGGTAACAGGTGTTGTGTTGCTGTGTTATGGCAACAGATGTTGGGTGGAAGTGTGATGCCAACAGGTGTGGAGGCTGTGTCATGGTAACAGGTGTTGAGAGGCTGTGTCATTGTAACAGGTGTTGGGAGCCTGTTTTATGGTTACAGGTGTTGGGTGGCAACTTATGAAAACAAGTCTTGGGAAGCTGTGCCAAGGTAACAGGTGTTGGGTCGCTGTGTTTTGGTAACAGGTGTTAGGTCGCTGTGTCATGAAAACAGGTGTTGGGAAGCTGTGTCATGGTAAGAGATTTTGGTTCGCTGTGTCATGGTAAAAGTTTTCGGGTCGAAGTGTCATGGTAACATGCATTAGGAGGCTGTGTCATTATAACAAGTGATGGGAGGCTGTCATGGGAACAGGTGTTGGGTGGCTGTGTTCTGGTAACAGGGGTTGGAAGGCTTTCTCGCAGTAACATGTGTTGGATCGCTGAATCATGTGAACAGGTGTTGGTTCGCTGTTTAATGGTACAGGTGTTGTGAAGCTGTGTCATGGTAACATGTGTTGGGTTGCTGTGTTCTGGAAACAGGTTTTGGGAGCCTGAGTCAAGGTAACAGGTGTTGGGAGGCTGTGTCATGGTAACATGTGATGGGTCGCTGAGTCATGGCAACAGGTGTTGGGTCGCTGTATCACGGC
>WNGS01166147.1:46866-65916 GCA_020271785.1 Procambarus virginalis | reverse complement strand
CCCTTTTGCCTAATAGGCCGAAACCCATAGGTTTCTCATAAGTAGGCTGGCCAGCCTACTCATGAGAAACTCTCCGACACTGAGCAGAACGCTCCTAAAAGAGACAAACGTCGTCTATGCCTTCAAATGCCCCTCTGGGTACTGAAAGCCTAAAAAAAACTCAGTATATAGGCAAGACAACAACATCTTTTTCCAGGCGTTTAACGATGTATAGCAACAGGGCTCCATTAAGGACATATAATCTCTTCCCACAACCAAACCATCACCAGAGAAATCTTAGCAAACCACAGAAATCATTGATAGATCGCGGCCACAGGCGGCTTGACATCTGCGAGGCACTACACATCAAGAAGTCAACACCAGCAATCAACAGCCATTAATGCACAACTCATTCTACTCCGCTACTCAAGACTCCGCTCCACTACTACTTCAAGACTCCGCTCCAATATAGAAGCATCAAGAATATGGGCCATAGGCCGTCTGCAGTTACAAGATCTATTCTTCCTTTTAGCTATACCCATGGTTCCGTGTTCTGTGGTTTTGTTGAAGTTTGTTTTCACCTCATCCAAAACTATTGTATTACATCACTCACCCAATGCAGGTATAAAAGAGCCAAAGTTGTTCAGTTATAGTTGTGTGTGTGTGTAAACTAAAGTCTTTGAAATGTAATAAGTTTTACGAAACGCGCTCAATGTCGCGTCAGACTAGAAATAAAAATGAATTTTGGAGAATTGATTTTCATTACCATCACAGTAAAAAAAAGAAACATAAGGAGAGATCGAGAAATTCGTGTTAGAATTATTAATCTTACTTTTTCGGTCATATTTAATATATATATATATATATATATATATATATAGATAATATATTATATATATCTATATAGATATATATATAATATATATATATATATGAATAACTTTCTACAACAAGACAGAACACGGTGCATTGGGTAAAATGGAACTCAAAGAACTCAGTATATAGGCAAGACAACAACATCTCTTTCCAGGCGCTTAACGATGCATAAGCAACAGGGCTCCATTAAGGAACATATAATCTCTTCCCACAACCAGACCATCACCAGAGAAGTCTTAACAAACAACACGGGAATCATCGATAGATACAGCGATAGCAGGCGGCTTGACATCTGCGAGGCACTACACATAAGAAGTCAACACCAGCAATCAACAACCAATTAATACACAACTATATTCTACCCACTTCAAGACTCCGCTCCAACATAGAAGCATCAAGAAATATGGGCCAATAGGCCCTTTGCAGTACTTCCATTCTTCCATTTAATCAATCAGAACTTAAATATACCAATGTGCTTTAATATAATTACTAATCTCTCTCATCTCATTTTTTTTCTTGCAATGTATCTTATTAGTGGCTTTAAAGATTGCAATTACTATGCTATGTATTCTCTCTCTAATCCAATGTACCTTCTTGTATATAAATAAATAAATAAATAAATAAATAATAAATACATAAATAATAAATAAATAAATAATAATAAATAATATATAAAATAAAAAACATTGCAACGTGAGTAGTCAAAAATGACATCCTGAAGATTATATCTTTATTTTTTCTTTCAATGCAATTTATACTTTAAGCTCAATTACTATTAAGTTTTGGTCCAAGGGTTTTTCCCCACCTCACTTGCCTGAAACGCTATGGCGTACTAGTGGCTTTACGTATTGTATGTACTAACTCTATCTATAAATCAATCAGAATGTTTGTAATCTGCATCTATGTATGTACTTTTCCTAAATAAAATATTATTACTATTATTATTATATTATAGATACAGCGATAGCAGGCGGCTTGATATCTGTGAGGCCACTACACATCAAAGTCAACACCAGCATCAACAGCCAATTAATGCACAACTATATTCTACCCACTTCAAGACTCCGCACCAATATAGAAGCATCAAGAAATATGGGCCAATAGGGCCTTTGCAGTTACTTCCATTCTTCCATTTAATTTATCCAATTTATACCCAATGCACCGTGTTCTGTCTTGTGTTGAAAGTTTGCTCTGTCTTGTGTTGAAAGTTTGCTCTGTCTTGTGTTGAAAGTTTGCTCTGTCTTGTGTGAAAGTTTGCTCTGTCTTGTGTTGAAAGTTTGCTCTGTCTTGTGTTGAAAGTTTTGTTCACCTCATCCAAACTGTTGTAGCATAACACCTCACCCAAGTGCGGGTATATAAGATAAAAGCTGTTTAAAATGATAGTATAGTAAAACTCTGTTTAGAGTTTGCAGGTTATAGTTGTGTGTGTGTAAACTAAAGTCTTTGAAAATGTAATAAGTTATTGCGAAACGCGTACAAGTGTCGCGTCAGACTAAAAATAAAAAATTAATTTTGGAGAATTGATTTTTCAATTACCATCGACAGTGAAAAGAAACATACGAAATATTGAGAAATTCGTGTTAGAATTATTAATCTACTTTTCGGTCATATTTAATAACATATGTTTACAAGAAAGACTGCTACCAAAATTTACTAACATATATATATATATATATATATATATATATATATATATATATATATATATATATATATATAATATATATATATATATAATATATATATATATATATAATATATATATATATATATATATATATATATATTATATATACATATGTCGTACCTAGTAGCCAGAACGCACTTCTCAGCCTACTATGCAAGGCCCGATTTGCTTAATGGCCAAGTTTTCATGAATTAATTGTTTTTCGACTACCTAACCTACCTAACCTAACCTAACCTAACTTTTCGGCTACCTAACCTAACCTAACCTATAAGATAGTTAGGTTAGGTTAGGTAGGGTTGGTTAGGTTCGGTCATATATCTACGTTAATTTTAACTCCAGTAAAAAAAAATTGACCTCGTACATAATGAAATGGGTAGGTTTATCATTTCATAAGAAACAAATTAGAGAAAATATATTAATTCAGGAAACTTGGCTTATTAGGCAAATCGGGCCTTGCATAGTAGGCTGAGAAGTGCGTTCTGGCTACTAGGTACGACATATATATATATATATATATATATATATATATATATATATATATATATTATATATATATATATCACTAGAACTCTTTGACCCGGCCAGGATTCGAACCCATGCCGTCCAGGATCACCCCTAAACGTACACAGTACCGTGACCACCGCACCAATGATCGTCACGGGTCAAAAAGTTCTTAGTGATATATGGCTTGCGCGTTCATGCAGCTTTCTCACATATATATATATATATATATATATATATATATATATATATATATATATATATATATATAAACTATATACTATATATATATATATGGTAGGTTGTTCTGTTCTTATGTGAATTGCTTCAAGAATTTGTAATCTTCTTGCATCTTGGGTTCTGTCTATTATGCATGTATTTTTGTTCAAAACAAAACATGCACAAAACAAAAATACATGCATAATAGACAGAACCCAAGATGCAAGAAGATATTATATATATATATATATAATTATATATATATATATATATATATATATATATATATATATATATATATATATATATATATATATGCAATTGACGATCACAAAACACTGATCATTTTTATGCGGAAAATCCACAGAGGAATGTGAAAGGAAGTGAACGTTTCGGCCTGATTAAAGCCGTTGTCAACAGCAAACTCAAACAAACTGGCGTTACTTGTGCCTTTTTAAGGATATCAGGGAAAGTATGACACTAGAAATTGTTTGCAATAGCAGAGTTATGGGTGGTGAAAGGGGCATGAGGGGCACTCTTTTATACCATAGATGGTATTTGACTAATGTTCCTAGCTTTGGTTCATAACAATATCTTGCAGTATTTGTATGACATATATAGTGTGATTACCTAAATGTAGTTACAGGATGAAGCCTACACTGGTGGTGTCCCGTCTTCCCAGTACTCTTTGTCGTATAACGGTTTAAAACTACTGAAGGTTTTGCCCACCATCACCTTCTCACTTAATTTATTCCAACCGTCTACCACTCTGTTTGCAAAAGAAAACTTTCTAATATATTTTCAGCCACATTAGTTTCCTTAGCTTGAATCTGTATCCTCTTGTTTGTGAAGTTGTTGGTTTAGGAATTCCTCTTGGTCAATTTGAACGATTCCTGTTAGTAATTTGTAAGTGGTGATCATATTACCTTTATTTCTTCTATCTTCTACTGATGGCATGTTTAACGTCTCTAGTGTCTCTTCGTAACTCTTTCTTTTTTCAGTTCCAGGAGCCATGTTTTGCTGCATACCGTTGCATCTTTTCCAGTTTATTTATGTACTTCTTGAGATTTGGGGACCATTCACCTGCTGCATGTTCCAGTTTTGGTCTCATAAAGTCATGAACATTTTCTTTAGTCTTTCACCATCCTTATAATTAAAGCAAGTCTGAAGTTGTAACGCAATGCTTAAGCTAGTTATGTCCCTTATGTGTAGTGGAAGCGTGTTGAACAGTCTCGGGCCTCTGATGTTGATGGAGTTCTCTCTCAGAGTACCTGTTGCACCTCTGCTTTTCAACGGGGGTATTCTGCACATCCTGCCATGCCTTCTGGTCTCATGTGATGTTATTTCTGTGTGCAGGTTTGGGACCAGCCCCTCTACTATTTTTCCACGTATAAATTATTATGTGTCTGTCCCGCCTGCGCTCAAGAGAATACAGATTTAGGATCTTTAGTCTGTTCCAGTAGTTTAGATGTTTTATTGAGTGGATTCTAGCAGTAAAGTGCTCACAAATGCCCTCCACAATATAAACTGGGAATCTGAATTTATCAATACACAGGATATTAATTCGTTAACTAGCCTCTTCCTTTCCAAAATTCTAAGCCTTTACAATACTTATTGTGCTCTCCTCACCAAGCAAGTAACTAGCAAAAGGTTAAATAATCCCTGGCTCACTAATGGCATACTTAAAAGCAATCGACAAGAAACATGAATATGAAAAAATACTTAGGATTGGCCTAGTTGCAAAAGAAGTAGTTAAGAGGTACTCGTCAGTGCTTACCAGTATAATAAGAAGAGCAAAGCGTTCCTATTACGAGAATAGATTCAAAGAAGCGAAAGACAACATGAAAAGCACATGTAGAGCCATCTCTAACATCCTAGGAGCTAAACAACATTCACATAATAAGATAAAAATCTCCAAGGATGGTTATACACCTGCAACAGATCTTGAAACGGCAACTAAATTTAATAGCTTCTTTTCATCGATTGATGCTAACCTTGCCCGAAAAATCCCAGAGACTCAGACACATGTTACCACATATCTTTCAGGCAGCTATCCAAACTCTCTTCTCCTCTCTCCAGTCAGCCCTACAGATGTTGTGTCCATCATTCACTCGTTAAAAATCAAAGCTGGGAACATTAGTGAAATACCATCGATGGTATACAGGAGTGCCTCCCATGCTCTTGCACTGCTGTTCAATAAATCCCTAGAGTGTCATACCTTCCCTAATATCCTTAAAAAAGCAAAAGTAACGCCAGTTCATAAAGGAGGTAATGAGGCAGACATAAATAATTACAGACCCATATCGAATCTACCTATATTATAAAAAATGCGTAAAAGCATGCGTACAAGTTACAATAAAAGCAGAAACAAATATAACATAAAACAAAGGTACAAAGTACAAAGCACACATATGTACACGGACAAAGGAACAAGTCAAGAGAAGACCAGCCAGAAGGGCTGACCACAAAACAAAAATGCATAAACAAACATAACACAAATATAAACACAGCGGAAGACAAACATAGGGGAAAACCCCAGAACAAAATGCACACAAAACAAGCCTACTAACACCTCAAATACATTCGGAGAGGCGAGAAACATACAATAATAAGGATAATAACAATTAAGGAAACAGATCTGCCATAACAAACGGAAGGCAAAACAAAATGGCAAAACAGAACAAAGAGCATACGCCAACAGCCTGAAGGGCACACAATATGACAAACAAGCGCACACGACATCCACAATCGAACACACAAACGCACAGGAACCGCGCACCCACCCACCAGCCATATAAAGAGTACCCACAACACAAACCGGAGCACGCAGGAACCGGGAAACAAAACCCACCCCACCCACTCACACACACACCTAACCACACTCCACAACCATGCACACAACAGGAAACACAGAATACACAGAAATCATTAGCAATCAATCACTTCTCCGGGAAAAAAATAGTAAGGATACTTCCTCTTGCAAGCTTCCCAGACCAAATCTTCAAGGTCGGTAGGGTGTTTGATCCCCCGCTGCCGAGCGGGTATCATAAACTCAGGGACATCTATATCAGGCGGCATCGGCCAACGCCCGAGGTCACTGACGCAAGTCGCATAACGAGGCCGGGAGCGCCATCCACGCCCTTCGAGGAAGCAGACGACACTGGAGAAGCGGACGAGGGCTGCCGAGACTGCCTCGCCGTCGCACACATAGGAGCAGGGGCCGGACGATGAGACGGTAGCACCTCCACGGAGACCGCAGGAGACACGGAAGAGACTGCTGGAGACGGAAGAGGCGGCATGACCGCTGCCGAGGAAGGGGCCACGGAACTCCCAGAGCGAGCATCCTTTCTCAACAGCATCACCAGGCCACCCCGCTCACCACCAACCACAGCAGGGGGGAACCACCCCACACGAAGAACCGGAGCCATCCGACGCAGGCAACGCACCTGAAGCAGGACCCTCGGACACCAGACCAGAAGGGGAGGCCGAAACACTGGCACCGGCATCCTCAGGCAAGTGCACCTCCGCCACCACCGTAGTGTGCACCACAACTGGAGCCACCCCACCGTCAACGGAAGGACCACACTCGTCAAAGTCGCCAACTTCAGCCCACGCAGAAGAACGCCGGGAACGCTTAGGTCCGGGCCGTACATCATCAGACCCGAAGGCAGACTCAGCGACACGTGCAACACTAGCCAGGCGAACCGACGCACGCCGCAATACGGCAGCATCCTCAACCACATGGGGCACCAGGCCAGGCACAGGAGGAAGCGCCGGATCCACCCCAGCTCCCAGCTCCCAGCACAGCCGGAACAGACGGCGAGGGTGCAGGGACCAGGACAGACACAACAGAGGAAGAACTGGAAGACGAGGGGTCCGAGCAGACGGCAGTTGGAAGAGGCTCAGGGACACCAGCCGGAGCAGGCGGAGCACCAGGCGAGGACACAACCTCCGGAGGAGATGCGACAACAACAGGGGGCGCAACAGGCGGAGCAACAGCTGACACACAGGGCACCTCCTCAGCCGAAGAGACGTCCGCATCCACCGAATCATCCCCCACAGGAAGCGGCGGAAAATCCTCCTCACTGAAGAGATTCACTGGCGCAACGGCAGGCGCAGAACAGTCAGCAGCCTGATGGCCCAAAAGGCCACAACGATAACACGTCCGAGGCTGGCGGGCGTAAAACACCCGAACGTTGTACCCCATAAGGAGCACAGAGGATGGAATATCTGCCCGGAGTCTCATGCCCAGGGTGCGAATGTTAGTCCTCACACCCTTAAGTGGACTGGAAGACACCACGTTCACCCGCACACTAACCACTGCGCCAAACCGCCCAAAATACCGCCGTAGCAGACCCTCCGGAAACTCCAAGGGAGCCACATGCTCACTGACATAAGTAAGGGCATCACTTCGATCAGAGAGGGTCACAGTGCCCGCACCATCCGGCAGGGGTAATGTCCGCCCCTCGTATCGCCGGAGAAAATCGTGATACGCCATTTCCTCCGTGAATTTCACTATCGCCCGATGGGCCGTTGCCTTTTCAACCCCATAAATTGCTAATACAGGGACAGATAGCAAATCACAAGCCAGCGCAATCTCCGGGTAATCGGCCCGCACAGAGAATTCGAGTCCCACAGACTGAGCCCGGACGATAGGGGGTAGAGAGACCCCCATCGTAACTCCACGTCAGCACAGGCAGGCAGAGATCTTATTGTGTACTTTGAAGGTAAGGCCTTCCGACATGAGTACACCCAAATCCTTTACATTGCCTTTTCGTTCTATGTTATGATTTGACTGAGTTTCGTAAGTAGTTTCCGTTTTTTATATTTTCATTTTGTCCGCATTCCACATTCCATGACATGACATTTATTCACATTGAATTCTATTTGGCAATTAAAGCTCCAAGCACTTACTTTATGTACATCGATTTGAAGGGCATTAGAATCGTCTGCATCTCCTATCTTCACCAGTATCTTAGCATTATCCACAAACATGTTCAGATAATTCAGTATTTCTTCGGGTAGATCATTTATGTAGACAATGAACGTTACTGGTGCAGAAACTGAACCCTGTGGTAATCCACTAGTAACACTCCTCCAGTCACCTACATTGTCTCTGATTACTGCCCTCCTCTATCGGCCAGTTAAAGCATTTCATTCATATCAGAAGTCTCCCTGTCCCCCCTCCAGCATGTTCCAGTTTCCAGAACAGCCTATTGTGTGGGACTGTCAAAAGTATTTTTTAGGTTTAAATAGACAGTAAACTGTGACGGTGTTCCCACCCTTCTAATTCTCCCACTCCTGCTGTAAGAGTCATGTCCACTATTCTCGAGCGTTCTCTACATTGCAGGCATCAATTGAACATATGTGGGAGAGAGTAGTATTCTCGAAGAGCCGAGAAATTTGCGAAAATGTAGTATTTTGGCCTGTGGGATAGGCCCTTTAGGGAGCCAATATGGCGCGGGCGAGTCTGTTCTCCCGCCAAAACTGTGTGACGTCAGTGGCGCCAGATTGGTCACCGTCAGCGACATGGCACGGGGAGCCAATGAAAACCAACTTTGGAAAAGTGACGTCACATAGGCATGGGCGGGTCCGGCCGTGTTGGCGCCAGACGATATCAGTCTTTCACGACACGTCCGAGAGGTAGGACGCGCGATCGGTCATCCTGTCAGAGTGAAGGATTTACCGAACTCCGGTGGATTTAAGCGTCTCCAGTTGTTGGCACGCACTCTGTGAGGTCTTCCTGCAACCCAGAAGTGGCTCAGCTAAGGAATTGACAGAATATTGAGCAACAAGTGCTCAGGGACAGGTGCGTTGCAAGAAGTGGGCCGGGCATCGACGTGTGTCGTCATTAGCGGTTCACCAGTATAAGAGACAGCTTAGTGGCCGGGCCACCCACCGTGAGTGAACCGGGTTGACAGCCTTGTCAACCAGGTTGAACGTGTGATCGACGATCCTGTCAAGTTTGACAGTAACCCCACCTTCGTGGAACCCTACGAGTCAACAGTTGGATGCAAGCACGTCGAGAAGTCTTCCCAAATACCTAGTGATATATCTAGACGACGAGGGAATTGACAGTGTTGTGAGCTTCAAGTGCTCTGAAGTCGGGTGCTGTGCGTGTGTCGTCCGGGACGGCTGATAACTTCACAGTGACTTCGTAGTGGTGAGAGGCAGTTACTCTGGGAGCACAGTGACAAGAACTAATTGGGAAACGTACGACGACCGCCGAGACGTAGGCTGGCTGCCGTAGTTGGGAGGAAAGTTGACGGCCAGGAGACCGACTTCAACCCTGCGACGTACTGTAGTGGAAGAAGCACGGACCTGCTGTGTACAGAAGCGGCGAGACGCGACATCCTAAGGTGTGGGCTTGTGTTTCTGGATGGTGAACGAGGCGAGAGCCTGGACCAGGAGCTACAACCCAACTGTCATCCTAGGATAGGTGAAGTAGGTGTTTACAGTTACCCTCCCATTTCCCATTTAGTTAGCTAATATATTCTTGTCAGGATATTTTATATGTCGTGAGCAAGTCTCACCTGAGTTTAAGTCACAGAGAGCACAGTGTGCGGTGAGCCTGCCCAGAGCGCTCACAATATCAGTTTACATATATATCTATGTGTGGGTGTGTGCAAGCACCAAGATTCATCAGAGAATTTACTGTGACTATTATTATTAATCTCCAGTGAGTATTATTATTATATATATATTGTAGTAAACCAGATATTGGTGTGTTGATCTCTATAATCTATTGATATAAATGCCTGTGGATTGATCTCTATAATCTATTGATATAAATGCCTGTGGATTGATCTCTATAATCTATTGATATAAGTGCCCGTGGATTGATCTCTATAATCTATCGATATAAATGCCTGTGTGTTGATCTCTATGATCTATTGATATAAATGCCGGTGTACTGATCTTCATGACGTAAATATATATATGCCTGAAATTTGATTACTGATTTATATATGACATGACTGTGTACTGAATAATTTCATATGCGTGAAGTGATTGCCAGTGATATCTCGGTGAGAGAAAGTATTGATATAAAGAAAAGTTCAGTGATCAAGTGAGTGCATTCACAGTAAATATTATTAAGAATAGAATAATCTTTTGGTACGGTGAAAAGTCACTGTGAGAGTATTGTGAATAAGATGTTGATCGTGAGTCCAGTGAAATCATAAGTAAGCCATGTGAATGTTGAATAGTGTTTTGGAAAAAGTTAAATAAACGGGGATCGTGACAGAATAAGAAACAAGTACTAGTCTGTTCCCACGATCGCGAGGGTCCCGGTCAGCTGAGTCTGACAGGTGACGCGTGGCGCGGCCGGTGTTACCATATCGGTGCGCTCTAGAATATTATGCTATGAATGGAGCAATTGTCATATATTATCCTGATACATTGATGCATATATATTTCTCGTTGTCTTTTAAGTAAAATACCAAAACTCTTTGGTGTTTGATATCATCCCCTCCATTTATCTTGTGACCGTGTAACGAAGTAAAGCTGAGTGACCTGCCTGATACCATATTATTGGAATTTGCTCTTGCCACAATTACACCTGACCACTGCAGTGTTACTGGACACAAGAAAACCAGTTGGCGACCTTGAAGGCTGTGTAAGAGTTCGGTGTCGGGGCGGGCCACAGATTGAGGGAACGATCTGTGCCCTCACTCATCTTATAATCTAAAGGCCGGTTGTGAGATCGACTGGGGTACTCTCCGAGGCCAGCAGTGGAGCCTAGAGGATTGAGGGAAGACCCGCCAAACGACGGTGAGTAAGGGTTATTGTTGGAGCAACCACCTGGAAAGGAGATCCAGTCTATTGTTGCTTTAACCCTTCCCTAACGAGTACACCGTGAAACCCCGACAAAACCCAACAACCTCTTTCTTGTAATATCTCTGTGACTCTGTCATGAAAACTAAGTAGATTTGTTACACTTCATCTTCCTGTTAGAAAACAATACTGTGTCCAATATTATGTCATGACTCCAGGTGTTCTAGGTACTGCATATCAAACATTTAATACCTTCCTTCCTTGGGAAAGTGTGTTTTTCCATACTAGATACTTTATAATATAATAATAATAATAATTTATTTAGGAAAAGTACATACATAGTTGCAGAGTTACAGTACAAACATTCAGTTTGATTTAAAGATAGAGGTAGTACATACAATACCTAAAGTCACTAGTACGCATAGCGTTTCTTTGCATAGCAGAAAACACTGGCCTTATTATTGGCCAGTGTTTATAGAGCAAAAAGTACTGGTTCATAGTTGATCAACCGGCTTCAACAATGGAGCCATTCTTCCTGATGCTAGCGGTTAAATTTTTAGTTATAGATGTAAGCGAATTATAACATCGAATTTTCTCATTTTTAATTATAAATTTATTATATATTTTTTTCCATTATTATTTTATTATTATTATTATTATTATATATTCTATCTTTTTTCTAGGTTCTAATGGCATTGGATGTGCGAGTACTAAAGAGACAATAAATCAGGATCTTGATGACGTGGATTTAATGGATAATGGCAAGACAACAGACTTTGAAATATCAAATGGAATGCAGCAGCTAGAAAATGATTCATCAACCCCAGTTTTCGGGGAGGAGAAACCAAAAAATTCAGGAAAATTTGTGATTTTCCAGGATTAAAAAAAACATTGCCAGTCAGGCTTAAGTAATTGCCCTAGTCAAGCTAATATAACCTACCTCCTTCAGTTAAGATAGAGATGTCTGACTCTGACAGTTATAAATGTCAGTCAGGGTAATATAACTAATGTAGTCAGGATATCCTTTTAATAAGTTTCTGTAAAAACCTCTCTTAGCAAGTGTTTGCCTGTACCATGAAAAAGTAATATAGTAAAACCACTAATTAATGCTAATGCTCTGTGTTTTGATTAATATTCCTTTTGCATAAAGAATTAGGCAAAAAGTAGGCAAGTAGGGGTTGTAAAAGATACAGTGTGAGGTTGAAGCACAAGGTAGGAAATTATGAGGATGAAATAAGGTACTTTTTTTATTTTACTTTTGAACTAGGCATGGTTTGGAAACTTTTTTAATTTATCAGTGAGGAAATTCCAAAGACTGGGCCCTTTTATTTGCATGGAGTGTTTGCACAGATTTAGTCTTACTTTGGGGATATAAAAGCGATATTTATTTCCGGTATGGTGCTCATTTGTTCTATTAAGTAAATAGTGAAAAAGTTTCAGATCAACATAAGCATTTATAAACAAGGTTTTGTACATGTAGATTGCACAGAAGAATGTGTGGAGTGAGTGTATGTTTAGCATGTTAAGGGACTTAAATAGCGGGGCTGTGTGTTGTCTGACAACAAAGTTTATTATACTGTAGTTCGGATCCTGCAGCCTCTCCGAGACACAAACCAGGGTTTTACATAATTCCCCCATACACTCATGAGGACCTGGTCACTGAAGTAACCGCTTTTTATGACAATGTTGTAAAATCCACAAGACCCAAAACAATGAGGAAGGGATAGAGGTGGTTCACTGACTCACGCCTTAAGCCCCTGCATGACAGAGTTCTATTCCTAGCTGAGCAGTATAAAACACATAAAACAGCTGACACCCTCAACATATTTCTTAAAGCCAGCCGAGAGTTTAGAGAGCTAAAGGTACAGGTGTATAACCAGCACTGGGAACAGTTTCTGCAAGGCATCAATCACGCAACATCCTCATCCCAAATGTGTAATAAAATTAAAAAGATTTCTCGTCCTAGCAGTCGTCAACTTGATCACCATTCACCTGTAGACAATGCCGACATGCTGCTTCAACAGTATGCAAACACTGCTAGTATAAGCAGCCTGCCCCTAGATGTGCAAAACCATCTGGCTAGTACCAAAATAAATCGTAACTTCAATATTGAAATTGCCTGTGTTTGAATTACTCGCGGCCCTAAACAAAGGTAAAGCCACATCCCCCGGTGAAGATGGTATCACTTATGACATATTGCGTCTGCTCCCTTTAGTACCAGGGAATCCCCTGCTTGAGCTGTATAATATGAGCTATGTTACTGGGGAACTTCCTATCTCTTGGACCAACAGTATAATCATTCCAATTCCCAAGCCAAATCAAGAGAATGCTTTCCGTCCAATTTCCCTTACTAGCTGCATTTGCAAAACATTCGAGGGAATGGTCCTAAACCGTCTCCTCCATAGAATAAGAACCATGCTATCCCCCAGATATATGGCTTCATGCATGGAAGGAGTGTGCATCATTGCATCACCACCTTTCTTACCCTGCACACTGAAAAGTCATATACCACCTTCCTAGAACTCAAGTCTGCCTTTGATATTGCAAATAGACATGTTATCTTGAGTGAGCTTGCAAGAATGAATATTGGTGGTCGGCTTCTTTGTTGGATCAGGGGTTACTTATCCAACAGGAAGTCATCTGTATCTTTCCAGGGCCATAGGAGTGTAACAAGAGACTTTGAACTAGGTACCCCTCAGGGAGGTGTCCTCAGTCCTACCTTATTTAATATCTTAATAAACACGCTGTTAAACTCTGTACCGAGCAAACTCAACGTCCACATCATTAGCTATGCTGATGATATAATGATACACACCACTGGGTATGCTAACACGCAGAACACCCTTAGCTCTGTATTAGACTCATGTCAGGATCTAGGTTTAATTATCTCAGCAGAGAAAACAAAGATACACAGTCGGTGCCCACCCAGGCAGGGAGGAGCTGTTCGCAAGATGCAACTGTCTGATGGCTCCCTGCTTGACTATGTTAACAGATTCAAATACCTTGGCCTTGAGGTGCCACTGTACAGACCTGTTGTATTCAGACTGTCATCAGTATAAAGAGAGACTCCGAGCTCTCAAGGCTGTTGTAGGTTATCACTCAGGCTATGGTACCAATGTCAGCATTGTTAAAATGATGTACCTTGCTTACATTAGATCTTTAGTGGATTATGCTGCACCTCTGCTTGTTTTGATGCCTGAAAGAAAGCTTGGAGGGCTTCAAGTCGATGAAGAACTCTGTAGGGTAAGGCAGGTCCTAGTCAACAATGGCTTCTCCAATGGTTTCGTTGAAGACATCATAAGAAGGAAAGTGAAACGCCATGCAACCTCTGAAGAGACAACTAACACAACACCTATACCCCTATTAGACTATTTTACAGGAACTTCTTCTCCACTGCTCATAGAACGGAGGAAAGGGTCCTGAAGATATTGTTAATAGAAATGTTATCCCTACAGACAAAAATCAGAAGATACAACTAACGATTTACTATAAACCCAAAAAACGGCCAGCCTACTCATGAGAAACTCTCCAGACACGGAGCAGAACGCTCTAAAAGAGACCAATGTCGTCTATGCCTTCACATGCCCTCTTGGGGACTGTAAGCCTCAAAAAACTCAGTATATAGGCAAGACAACAACATCTCTTTCCAGGCGATTAACGATGTATAAGCAACAGGGCTCCATTAAGGAACATATAATCTCTTCCCACAACCAAACCATCACCAGAGAAGTCTTAACAAACAACACAGAAATCATCGATAGATACAGCGATAGCAGGCGGCTTGACATCTGCGAGGCACTACACATCAAGAAGTCAACACCAGCAATCAACAGGCAATTAATGCACAACTATATTCTACCCACTTCAAGACTCCGCACCAACATAGAGAGCATCAAGAAATATGGGCCAATAGGCCCTTTGCATTACTTCCATTCTTCCCTTTAATTTACCCAATATTACCCATATTTCGTGTTCTGTCTTGTGTTGAAAGTTTGTTTTCACCTCATCCAAAACTGTTGTAGCATATCACCTCACCCAAATGCAGGTATATAAGATGAAAAGCCGTTTAAATTATAGCATAGTAGAACTCTGTTTAGTGTTTGCAGGTTATAGTTGTGTGTGTGTGTAAACTAAAGTCTTTGAAAATGTAATAAGTTATTACGAAATGCGTTCAAGTGTCGCGTCAGACTAGAAATATAAATGAATTTGGAGAATTGATTTTTCAATTACCATCGACAGTAAAGAAACATAAGAAATATTGAGAAAATCGTGTTAGAATTATTAATCTTACTTGTTCGGTCATATTTAATAATATATGTTTACAAGACAGACTGCTACCAAAATATACTAATATATATATATATATATATATCTATATATATATATATATATATATATATATATATATATATATATATATATATTTTTTTTTTGTTTTAATATACATGGAAGGGAGTACACCTCTGGTGAAGAAGGGGTATATGAAGAATATATATATATTATATATACTATATATATATATTATATATATATATATATATATATATATAGTGTGTGTGTGTGTGTTTATCTGGACCATTCCCCACTCCCCCGTCCCTTGTCCCCCCACCATTCCCCCCCCCCTCCCCCATCCCCTCGTCCTCACACTATCCCCCACTTCTCTGTTCCTAGTCCTACCCACTATTCTCACTACACTGCCCCCTCATCCCCACTTTACCCCCACCCCGTCCCCTCATCCTCCCCACCTTCCCATACTCTCGTCCCCTCGTCCTCCCCACCATTCCCCACTCACTCGTCCGATGTGTTCCCAAATGATCTGATGTTACATAACTGAAAAATAAGTATAACAGTTAAAAATACAAAATAGAAAACAATTTAAAAAAAAATAAAAAATAAACTATACTCACAAAATGAACGGTATGGTAAACAACACAGCTCAATTCCAATGCAATGTCACAAAAAATAATTAAATCAAAATGAAAATCAATCGAAATCTATGAAAATTCCATTTATCAATGCAACTGTAAACATTGAAATTAAATCGTATCATATTTAGTATAGCGTATGTTGCTATTATGTGAGCAACAGATGGCGCTATTTTTCCCAATAAGCATGATTTACCTGTCACAGGTGCGGCATGTATATAGTAGGTGTATAAAAACAGGCGCCTATTCGAATGCAACGTTGTGTTAAAACTTTAAAGCAATCGGTAAAGAGGTTTTGGAAATTTCCCTCACATGAGAACTCACTTGAAAAACACAGTTTAAAGAAAAAACATGTTTTTACCTGCCACAGACAAGACATATATAGTATGTATATAAAAACACGCTCGTATGCAAATGGGACGTTGTTTCAAAAATTTCCAAGCAATCGGTGAAGAACTTTCGGGGATTAGCGATTTTGAACAAACGAACATTTACATTTTTATTTATATAGATTGTCTTCTTACTAGTAAAGTAAGAAAGGGGTTATTGTGTGGATCAGAGATAAATAAGGGTTTTCACTAAATTCTCAAATTGTATGGCGAAGTTACATATTTTTTAAATGCCGTTTGCAGACTCATCTTTTGATATCAATATGGACTTTACCTTTGGAGAAGAGCTTTAGGAATTGGTAAAATTTCATGGCTTGTGAACTTTAGAATGGCGATTCCGGACTCTGCCAGATCTTTCGGTCATTGTGGACTCTGACTTTTGAGAAGAGTTTTTCGACTTTGCCATTTGTCAGCCCAATTATTAGTTTTACTGGAGGCAAAATGATAGTTCACTGACTTATTTTTTATGTTCATGCTGAGAAATTACCCCCCCCCCCACTGTGGTTATATAACGTCACCACCCACCATGTTCACAACCTACCAGCCACTCTTATTAAGGGTCTAGTGTACCAATGGTATTGGGTGAGCTTTGCTTAGTGACACCAAGCTGTTATGGCTTGTGCCTTGCATCAACTTACTTGAGTGTTACTTGGTTGTTAGTGTATGTATATAGACATTGTAAATAAGCTGTGATATAGATAAGTTCGCCCTAGTAAATGGTGGATTTTACTAACTTTCAGTCAATCCTAGGCATTTTGAATTTACATAGTTGAGGCCGGGAGGTTCACCGGTTTATGAGGTAAAGTTCTACTCCACGAGCCTTGCTAGGGAGCAAGACATAACAAGTACTTCTCCCACTATTTACTCCACTATAGTAACTATTGCTAATTACTATTGGATTGGCTCAAGGTATCAATACACAATCCTTTTAGCAATAAATTTGTGTTAAAACCCATTAGTCCATTTTCTAGATTGCCGAAGCAGTTGGAGGCTAATGAGCTAGTGACAGGAGGTACCTGTATGCTAGTCTAGAGACGAGGGTTGCTCAGAACCCTACATCCGGCGGGCCACCATTGGGTCATTGTTGCTGAAGTTGCATGACTCACCATCTGGAGTCCGACCCTGTCTCTCCACTTGAGATAAAGTGAACCTTGACGGTTGTCGTGCATATTGTGGTCCTGTCAACTGACCTCTTGCGGAGTGACCACCACCGGTTGGTGCTGTTGCATGCAATTACAGGTTATTGCAGGAAGTATCAATCAACACCTTATTGATACATAGATTAATATATAGCTGGATACATACATAGATATATAGATAGATTCTCTGTATTTCATGTGTTCATTACTTAAGAATAAAGTTAAAAAATTACCTCTCCAAGTTCATTTTACAGTTTTATTATAGTCTGACACTATGAGAGGCAATTTGTTGAGCCTGTTGTGGGGTTTTCCGCCTCTACTTCACTAAGGTAACTCTTAATGCAGTATGTAAATTAAAACATAGCTGAGAAAACTTCCAAGTGAAAATATATTAAATTAAAACAGCTGCATAATAACTATCATTAAAAACAGCATGCTACAATTTTTTCTCTAGACATCGACTATAAACAAATAACAGTTTAACGCAGCTGGTTGTGCCAGTGTAGACTCCTTCATGTAGTTTAGTTGATGGGAAGAGAGTGACCGTTGTAGTATCAGGTCGCTGTCCTTGCATATCTTCCAAGGAGTTTCAAATTTAATTTTATTATGAAACAATTTAATTATTACAGCAAAACACTAGTCAAGATCCGCGCACGTTGTTCAATCTACAAACCGTAATAAATATAGTTACTTGTTAATTAGGAATATTTCTGTTAATGAATATTATTTATTGAGAACAATTCTAAATAATTGCAGTTGAATTTAATATCATTTAATTGATATAGTAAAGATGAATTTACTTAATTTGGGGTAAAAATTCCAGTTTAACCCAAAACTTGGAGAAATAGTTAATGAAATAGGCAAATGAATCTACGTAAATTTCAATTAAGCAATCACAACTATTTTGGTAACAGGTTCGCGGGTGCTCGGGTCGACGTGTTTAGCTAAGCCTATACTCGTTAGTCAAGAGCGGACCCAGTATTTGGTGGGTGTTGGGCCAACCCGTCCTCTCAAAAATAACGTCACTTTTGGTCGTATGCGCGCTATGGCCAAATTTGGACGTAATTTGAAATGAAATCGACTCACAAAAGTGACGTACTGTTCCGTTTTCTGTTTGAGTCGTCCGGCGCTCCTCGGACAGCTTAGAAGAGGAACTTTCAATTAACGTTTTTTATAACGTTTTGAAATTTTATGAGGTTTTCCTGCCCACCTAACCTATCCGAGGACCTTAACTTACTGTTGTTGAAAAAAAAATCCCAAATTTATTTTCAATTTTTTTCATTTTCAAATTACGTCCATATTCGGCCATACGGGTAAACGGCCAAAAGCGACGTTCTTTTTAAGAGAACAGGTTGCCGTGCTGGGAACACATAGCGTCAGGCCCAGCAAGTGTAATTTACAGCACTGTTTAATGTTTATAGCGCATTGTGTCAGTCTTAATGGGTTTATTAGCCTCTGGAACACTATTGGTTAATGCTGTAAAGGATCTAAAGCTAGCAGTTTCGAGAAAAGTTATAATAAACACTGTATGGCCCGTAGGGTGAAGCAGCCAGCTCGTC
>WNGS01166147.1:31553-41769 GCA_020271785.1 Procambarus virginalis | reverse complement strand
CCACACTACTCACCGGCTCAGCGTGATACTTCAACGAGCTAACGGCCAGTCTTCACTTGCCTGCATTTCGATGGTTGGTCAAGACCGCACCACTACTGCCTCGCACCACGCACACCATCTAGCCAAGCTGACGTCTAGGTCGCACCAGCAGATTCTCTCAGAATATTCTTGTGCTCGAAGCTGTGAACACCTCACTGATATACATTGTGTATCAAGTAGAGGTTCTTGCTTGCGCTAATATTCTCAGCACCACTTATTAATCTTTGCATTCTTGTTAACGTAAAAGTCACTTAATCATTTTTGTTATACGTTTTTTCACTTGTTATTTTGCACTATTCATTGCCAAGGGATTGTCTTATTTAAATTTGTTTTCTAGAGTAATTAAATTTCATTGTTTAACTTTGTGTTTTGTGTGTCTTCCCTTACCTGACCACAAACAGGCAAGCAGTCATTCTTTTTTTGTGTTATATGTGACCTGGCTTTGACACTGCCCATTGGAGGACTGCTGAACATCCATACTCCACTACTTTACCGTCACAATATATATATATATATATATATATATATATAGGGGGTGCAGGTGGGGTATGCAGGTGCGTGTGGCTGCCTTGACAAACGTTTTGCTACTGCTGAATTATCGTGAATGTAGCAGTAGACGTGACTACTGAAGGGAAGAGCAGGCTCAATCTCTCTTGAAAGAGTTATCGTCACAATATATATATATATATAAATATATATCTATATATATATATTATATATATATATAATATATATATATGTATATATATATATATATATGTATATATATATAACATATATACTATATAAGTATATATATATATATAAATATATAGTATATATATATGTGATATTATATATATATATATTATATATATATATATATTATATATATATATTATATATAATATATATATATATATATATATATATATATATATATATATTATATTATTATTAAATATGACCCAAAAAGTAAGATTAGTATTTTAACACGAATTTCTCGATATTTCTTATGTTTCTTTTCACTGTTGATGGTAATTGAAAAATCAATTCTCCAAAATTCATTTTTTTTTCCTAGTCTGATGCGACACTTGAACACGTTTCGTAGTAACTTATTACATTTTCAAAGACTTTAGTTTACACACACACAAATGTAACCTGCAAACACTAAACAGAGTCTTACTATGCTATGATTTAAACAGCTTCATTTTCCATTTTTACCCGCATTTTGGGTGAGGTGATATGTTACAACAGTTTTGGATGAGGTGAACAAAACTTCAACACAGGATAGAACACGAAACATGGGTATTGAAGGAAGAATGGAAGTAATTGCAAAGGGCCTATTGGCCCATATTTCTTGATGCTTCTATGGAGCGGAGTCTTGAAGTGGGTAGAATATAGTTGTGCATTAATTGGCTGTTGATTGCTGGTGTTGACTTCTTGATGTGTAGTGCCTCGCAGATGTCAAGCCGCCTGCTATTGCTGTATCTATCGATGATTTCTGTGTTGTTTGCTAAGATTTCTCTGGTGATGATCTGGTTGTTGGAAGAGATTATATGTTCCTTAATGGAACCCTGTTGCTTATGCATCGTTAATCGCCTGGAAAGAGATGTTGTTGTCTTGCCTATATACTGAGTTTTTTGAGGCTTACAGTCCCCAAGTGGGCATTTGAAGGCATAGACGACGTTGGTCTCTTTCAAAGCGTTCTGCTTTGTGTCTGGAGAGTTTCTCATGAGTAGGCTGGCCGTTTTTTTGGTTTTATAGTAAATCGTCAGTTGTATCTTCTGATTTTTGTCTGTAGGGATGACGTTTCTATTAACAATATCTTTCAGGACCCTTTCCTACGTTTTATGAGCTGTGGAAAAGAAGTTCCTGTAAAATAGTCTAATAGGGGGTATAGGTGTTGTGTTAGTTGTATCTTCAGAGGTTGCATGGCGTTTCACCTTCCTGCTTATGATGTCTTCAACGAAACCATTGGAGAAGCCGTTGTTGACTAGGACCTGCCTTACCCCACAGAGTTCTTCATCGACTTGCTTCCATCCTGAGCTGTGGCTGAGAGCACGGTCGACATAAGCGTTAACAACACTCCTCTTGTACCTGTCTGGGCAGTCACTGTTGGCATTTAGGCACATTCCTATGTTTGTTTCCTTAGTGTAGACTGCAGTGTGGAAACCTCCGCTCCTTTCCAAGACTGTTACATCTAGAAAGGGTACCTTCCCATCCTTCTCCATCTCGTAAGTGAAATGCAACACAGAATTCTGCTCAAATGCCTCCTTCAGCTCCTGCAGATGTCTGACATCAGGTACCTGTGTAAAAATGTCGTCACAGCTCATAAAACGGAGGAAAGGGTCCTGAAAGATATTGTTAATAGAAACGTTATCCATCAACATTGGTTCAGGGAGGGTAAACCTTGCCTTACAGGCTTGATAGAATTCTACGATCAGGTGACAAAGATTAAGCAAGAAAGGATGGGCGGACTGCATTTTTTTTTGGACTGTCGGAAAGCCTTTGATACAATACCCCAATAAAAGGCTGATGCATAAGCTGGAGAAACAGGCAAAAGTAACTGGTAGGGTGCTCCAGTGGATAAGGGAGTACCTAAGCAATAGGAAGCAGAGAGTTACAGTGAGGAGTGACACCTAAGATTGGCGTGAAGTCACCAGTGGAGTCCCACAGGGCTCTGTACTCGGACCTATCCTGTTTCTGATATACATAAATGATCTCCCAGAGGGTACAGACTCATTCCTCTAAATGTTTGCTGACGATGTCAAAATTATGAGAAGGATTAAGACAGAGGAGGACAGTTTGAGGCTTCAAGAAGACCTGGACAAGCTGCAGGAATGGTCGAACAAATGGTTGTTAGAGTTTAATCCAAGCAAATGTAATGTAATGAAGATAAGGGTAGGAAGCAGACCAGATACAAGGTATCATTTGGGAGATGAAATACTTCAAGAGTCAGAGAGAGAGAAAGACCTGGGGGTTGATATCACGCCGGATCTGTCCATTGAAGCTCATATCAAGAGGATAACATCAGCAGCATATGCCAGGTTGGCTAACATAAGATCGGCCTTTAGAATCTTGAGTAAGAAATCTTTCAGAGCATTGTATACCACATATGTCAGACCAATCCTGGAGTATGCGGCTCCTGCATGGAGTCCATATCTAGTCAAGCATAAGACTAAACCTGAAAACGTTCAAAGGTTTGCCACCAGACTAGTACCCGTGCTGAGAGGTATGAGCTACGAGGAGAGAGTACGGGAATTAAACCTCACTTCGTTGGAAGACAGAAGAGTTAGGGGGGACATGGTCACCACATTCAAGATTCTCAGGGGAATCGACAGGGTTGATAAAGACAGGCTATTTAACACAAGGGGCACACGCACTAGGGGACACAGGTGGAAACTGAGTGCCCAAATGAGCCACAGAGATATTAGAAAGAACTTTTTTAGTGTCAGAGTGGTTGACAAATGGAATGCATTATTAAGTGATGTGGTGGAGGCTGACTCCATACACAGTTTCAAGTGTAGATATGAAAGAGCCCAATAAGCTCAGGAACCTGTACACCTGTTGATTGACAGTTGAGAGGCGGGACCAAAGAGCCAGAGCTCAACCCTCGCAAACACAATTAGGTGAGTACATATGACTCTGGTGATGGTCTACTGTGTGACCATGGTGATGGTCTACTGTGTGACCACGGTGATGGTCTACTGTGTGACCATGGTGAGGGTCACATCTTCAAAAGGGCCCACGATGCACACATAAGAAACACATATAGGCATAAAAGGAGCGGCTACATGTGAAGTGACCAACGAAGTATTTACAACAAGGGTCCACAAAGGCAGGAAACTGCACCCGGCGTACTGACCCATGGCGGCAGTTGGTACGAGTGTTCACTCTACTGGTTCAGTTGTTTGCTCTCTTAATAACATCGTATTTATCAGACTAATAACGTGTCCAATGTGTGTGGTGAATATGTGTAATGGTATTCGGTGCATGAATCTTGGTGAGGTGTTAGCCGACGGGTTCTGTAAACTTGGGTGAGATGTAGTGTACCTGCGTACACTACATCTGTACATGCAGGTTGGTGTACATTTATATAAGAGCTGGTGTCCATATATGTAACGTGTAAAATAATGTGATGTATAAAACAAGGGAAGTGTAAACTTTGCTGAGGAGTATACCGAGGTGTTGTATAAAGTTACGTGCGAGCTAAATTTCGGTGAGGCGTAAACTTCAGTTTGATAAGGTGTAAGCTTAGGTGATGTTTATACTATGTTAGTGGTATACTTAAAGTGTGGTATAAACATCAGTGTTGTTTATAGTTGGGAAAGGTATTTACCTTGGTATAAATAACTTAGGTGTAGGGTAAACTTACGTGAGGTTTAAACTCAGATCGGTGTAAACCTAGAAATATAGTTGTTTGTTAGATGTAAATGAAGCTCTGGCAGCCTTAGTACAACATTTAAGGCTCCCATACCCCTGTGGGATATGGGAGCCAAACAATGGGGTATGTGGTTCTCCGAAGAATTATCTGAAAGTTGGTAATTAGATATGAATCAACAATCACAGATGACGTGCACGCAGGTGTCCCTCAAGTCCATATTTTTGTCAAACATAAACATCAGCAAAAATCGCCCAGGTTCTGACTAGATTTTGTTAATGTCTTTGGCCTTTTTCTCTGTATAAATATGATTAAATCCTTACGATTTTCGTCAGGTGTTTTATTCCTTGTTTCTCCATATATAAAGTAAAACCAAGCTATTAAGTTGTGTGAAGTGAGGGTGGTGGCAGGTCCTGGTTTAGCTCCGACGGTGTGGTAAGGGCGCGGGGCCCCCCTCAGGTAATCCCTCAGCGGTCCCTTATTGTGAAAATAATAAGAACCTCTAAATTAAGGTGTGTCAGGAAGGACAGAATGTTAGAGATGGATGTGACAACATGTCAGTTGTTTATGTAACGTTCACATATTAGTAATACCCTACTTTCCATTAACATGTATAGAGTGAACGTTACATATTGGGGTTGCAGACGGTCGTTTGAAGTACATTATATAACTACGTAGTCCAAAAGTACTCTTAGGATGTTTTTCCATATTATGCTCATTATATATGAATCACATACTGGTGATTGTTGACTGTACACAATACTGTTTCTTTTTGGCTGGTTATATAAAGAATGTGATAAGCCAGATCACTAACTATAACGTTGTTTACCCTCCCAGCCTCGACCCCAGCCCGTTCGTGCGTCACACTTTCTGGTCAACAACAGTGCTGGGCTTCTACTTGATGGTGTCTAAGGTCGGCATCTACCAACCTGCCTACCAGAGGTTTGCCTCTCTCAGAACACTCGGCCAAGCAAAAGGGTAAACATTATTTTTCCCTATTTTAATAGTGGTATATATCTCTCACTAACGACTGCATGGAACGCGTAATTTCCAATGTGTGTGTGTGTGTGTGTGTGTGTGTGTGTGTGTGTGTGTGTGTGTGTGTGTGTGTATGTGTGTGTGTGGGAACCGACCTGTGAGATTTATATATATTTAATTTATATGAATTTATATAGAATTTATATTTACGTTAATTTATATACTTCGATAGCAATTTGTATAATGTTGAGTGGACTGTATTTCTGCAATAATCTCACAAATCGATTCATACACATTAGGGGGGTTTATATTGAATTTATATTTATGCAGCCAATTAAACTACAGTATTAAACTACATATATTGTTACATTGAGAAGGTTCCTTATCTTATTATACAGCAGGCTTAGTCCACCAGGTAAAACTAGGATGTAGACACCAAATTTTCCTCGTGTGAGGTAGCTTCCATCACCCTGGTAACTGATACACAAAGCATGCTTCCTCGTCTTGTACCTGTCAAAGGGCGCTAGCTATAAAGCCAGAATCCTAATATATGACAGCTATATCAGAGAAAACACTGTACTTGAACCAAATAAAGACCAAGGCTTAATTACCTTTTTTGAGTCGATCATTCGTGTTCTAACCGGTACGCCCTATCTAACATTAATGGCCAAAAATGAATAGATAAACGGGTTTCGGAAAAACACTTCCCTTGAGATTGATGACAGCGTGTTGATAATGGGAGGTCACTACTCTGATCTTCCATAACACTTCGTCCAAGAGAATTGATAGGAGCCGAATTGCTCCACGACTCTGTGGTCTTAATAACAACAATGGCTGACCCCTTCTTCACTGACGCCTCCCTCACTTTGTAGAGATGTCAGTAACTTGATAGAAGGGTCACATTTACTCTATTTTGATTCTGATAATTAAGTTAATTAAAATAAGATGTTTTATGATGGTAAAGTCCAAAGACTAATGTATTTAAGAATAATTCCAACACAATAGCTGGTGAATTATAATAGTATGTGGCTATGATATCCCGTTTTCTATAGACGGAAACTCCACTACAAGCTACATTTCTATGGGTAACTTGTTTATACAACGCAGCAGCAATATTTCTGCAATTGAATGTGATATTATTAAATGGTGTCGGATTTTCCGACATAATTCCCCGGGGGCTGCTCACGGGTCGAAGTCCTATTTAGAACAGACGAACACCGATACTCCTCCTTCGAATTATTAGATTAATTTGATGTTAGTAGTTAGTAATCACACATTTGTGCGTCTGTTCGTACAGGACGGATGTCCCGTACTCGAGTTGCAGGGGTTAGAAGTCTAATGCGATTTCATTTCCCTGTTAACTCTTGAAAGGCTAAAATTCAAGCCTAAATACATATTATTTAACCCAGAAGACTGAATGTGATCAAGTACTACAGTCAAGTATGATTCAGGGACTGCAGTGAGATCAGTGACATTAGATATAACTTGAAGCTTGTTCAGGTAACTGGTCACTGATATATAAACACTGAGGCCCATGGAATTCATCTTGATTAAATAATAAATGTATCAAAATCAGTCGTCAGATTTATTGGGGTTTAATTTAGTTAATTGATTCAGAGGATTGAATAGCCCATCACTAAAGCTAAGTATGGTTCTGAGACTGCAGTGGGTTCAGTGACATTGGTCGCTGTGACTTGTAGCTGTTTAGGCTACTGTTCACTGATTTGCCACTGAGGCCTCATGAACTCATCTTCAGCTTTAAATGATGATATTAACATCAACCTCTGTTGCTATAGTCAGCTGTAATCTCCTTAGTATAATGCTACTGGAGAAATATAATCAGCTGACAAATTTAGATTTCTATTGGTATTGTTTATCTGCAGGCATAGGTCTCCTCAGGCTTAATACTGGGCCTGAGAGTAATTTGCCTCCTGCAGAATTTAGCATGGTTATGCCCTGATATTTAGTAGGGCTACCGATGAATCGATGGTAGTAGTCTGTCCCTACAAGGAGATCGAAGTCGGTGAGGTGATCAGACTTAATATTATCTGCCAATTTTATTCCTCTATTTCTCAGGAATTTGGCTGTTGCTCTCAGACCTTGAACTTGTAGGTCTACTGGTATTTTGTCCACCACAATGGCTTGTACTTGACAGACGTACCTGCCTAAACGTACTGATGGTTGTACCACCTGGTAGACTTGAGGTCCTGCATCTGTTATAAACCCTGAGATGTTGAATGTCGTCTGGGCTACAGGCCTTAATTGTAGTTCATCTGCCAACCTTTTAGTGACATATGTTCTCTGGGACCCTTGGTCAAACAACCCACGGGTATGGACCTTGGCCCTCTTATTCTGGATGGTAATTTGGGCAGTAGGCAAAGTTGTATTACCTTTAGACTTTGCCGATTGGACACTCTTTGTTTGTTGCACCTTGCAGTACTGTACTGTGGTGGGAATGCTATCTTCCACCTTGGGGTTTGGAGACGTTGTTTTGGTGTCTCTGCACAATGCTGCATGGTGCTGACCTTTGTTACACCTATTACAGGTGTGTAATTGGGTCTCACAGTCGTTGATGTTATGTTTCCTGAGGCACCTCGTGCAATGTTGCAAATCTTTGAGTCGCTCAACACGGGCGTCACTATCAGGAAAATTAGGGCAGTGGTACATTGAATGTTTCTCATTGCAGAACAAACATGTTCCATAGCTTCCAGTACCCTTTGGTGTCACGTTCTTGGGTGACACAGTAACTATAGGCTTGGAGGGTCCCACTGCATATACGCCCACACTGCCACTGTTCCACTTTGGTGTTGAATTATATTGTCTAGATTGATTTGGAGTACCTTTGGTACTCTGTGGTTTACTATTATTGGTTTCTGAGGGTTTACTTGGTGGTTTTAATTTGTCATGTGTTCGTAATTGATGAACTACTGACCTTAAACCCTCAGATATTTCATTCATGGATAAGATGCTTTTATTGTAATGAGCACTCATTTGTCTCAATATGTCCCTAGGTATTTTCTCCTGGACAATTATTTTCAAGACCCACTCAGCCCCGTTTGTATCTGCTGTCAGGCTGAGGGCATTGATCATGATTCTACCTCCAGCTTGAAGACTTGGAGTGAATCAGCTGAAGCCTCCGGTGGGGGTAAATGCAACAGCTCATGAACTAAATGTGATGTTCTTACTTCTGGATCAGCATAATTATCCTTGAGGAGTTTTACTGCCAGATCATAGCCGTCATTAGTTAATCTCAGATGGGATACTACTGTTTTAGCCTCACCTGATAATTGGCCTTGCAAATAAGAGAATTTACTACTCTTTGGTAAAGATTGTTTTGAGTCCACAAGGTCAACGAATTTGTTCCAAAATTCGTCCCAATCTTCCTCGTCTTTTCCTGAGAAAGTGGGTAAATTAATTGGAGGGAGTCGAGCTTCTGCTTGACTCGTATTAGATGCAACTGTTGTTGTTGTTGTTGCTGCCTTGTTCTGGGCAATTAATTTGACGTAAGGCTGTAACGTGGCCTGAGTGTGATCTTCATAACTCGCTAGATCAACCATAATGTCGTCTATTTCTGTTTCTGATAAATTGGTGTTGGCAAGTTCAGCCACATATGTTGCTATTTGGCATTTGATTTGCTCAAATTTACCTGCAGCTGCTTGATAATAGCTTTCCAGGTCAGCATAATCAACTGGAGATTGTTGTGACAAATCTTCACATTTCTTGATCTGTCTTGTTAAGTGGCCTTTAAGACCTGCAAGGGTTCTTTTCATTCTCCCTGCATTATCCATACTGGCTAGTTGGTGAAGCCTTGTGGGGCTTGTACTTGGGTTGCTCATAATGCTGAACAAGCACTGATGGTAGCCTAGGGTAAAATTCTGCACTCACTAGGCTATAATCCTACCTCTACTAGAGGTTAGCACTTAAAATTAATACACATTATATATATATAATCATACACACTAATGATTTGAGTGATAAACCAGTGTCACTGGAAGTACCTTTAGGTTAGCTCCTCAATATCACCCTAGGATGGTATAGACACTAATTAATCACTCAAAGGTGTAATGATCATAAGTAAATTATTATATATACACAACTCAACTCGAGTTGATAAAAATTACACCCAAAATAGGGTCTGCACCATTCATTAATGGTGCTAGGTTGTTTAATATAGTACACTAGACTATGGTAATAATGGGACTAGGATGAACAATAAATAGTTCAACTAGTCAATGGTAATATCCTACCCTGTTGTGGGTTGGCAATTAGTAAATATTGTATTGTGAACACTAGTGCAATATATATAAATAATTCTCTATTTTGGAGAAATAATATACACAATTATTGATAATAGCCTCTATGAAACTTCTAATATTATCAAGAAGTATTAAATATTATTGACCTCGCGAAATTAACATCACAAAATTCGTGGATAATCTCTCTCGCGAAATTAACACCACGAAATCCGTGAACAATCTCGTGAGGACACAGCCACTAATTTGGCTGGCTTCAATATTAGCGCTGTCATTCCACAGAATAAGACACTACCAAATATCTGTGGGTGACCAGAAACCGCTGATGAGGCTGAACTGGTTGGGGGCTCCTGAACTCGCTCGAGGCAACGCCGCCGTCTTTGACTGGCACTGTATTGTTCACACTGCACTAGTATATTTAATGAATCCACTGGTTAACTGGTTCATCCGGTACTAAGATGACCAAATAATCTGTCATCCGACTCGAAGATGACCAATAATGTGGGTTCAAAGGACCAATAATCCGGTTCGAAGGACCAAATAATGTGGGAACCGACCTGTGAGATTTATATATATTTAATTT